>CM021101.1:515730675-515790907 GCA_007115665.2 Sequoiadendron giganteum
TAAGTTTGAAATTTTGTGAGATCTTCCAAAAACTAGAAGAGAGAGAGGGGAGAAAGGGAGAAAGGGAGACAGAGGGAGTGGAGAGATAGAGAGTAGAGAGAAGGAGAGAGTGAGAGAGAAAGATGATACAACTTGTTGATTACTAAAATTTGACCTGCTGGTTACAGAAATTTGACATGTTGATTACTGAAATTTCACTAAGTCTGAAATTTTAAAGACCTTCTAAAAACTAGAATTTGCATTATAACTCCTAGAGATTTGAAACCACTCTCAAACATCCTACCTATATACATGAAATATAACTTAAATTATAAGAAAGTAAATGTCCATATGTAAATGTCAACTTATACTTAAATATTTATAAGAGAAGAAAAATAAATTCAATGTAGATCAAAACGTGAGTGCATTATTGTGTGTTTGCATTTTGTCAATGCATTCACAAAACATGTAAAAACTGAGATATAATGTGAGCGTGTTATAATGCGCTCGTGTTATATCTTGCTTTGGGAATGCCCAAGCCTTAGGATTGGTATTTTCCTTGGAATACCAACCCAAAGGCTTGGAGGGCATTCCTAATGACCAGAGACGTGTTTTTGCAAATTCTACAATTTTTCACATAATCAGGTTCATGCTCACCATCAGGATTGCATGTGGTTCAATATCAAAAAAATCAAACACATGGGTAATGTTAGGTTCTCTCTTAGCTATCCAACGATGTAATGTTTTTCACATTCTGACAATTTTAAGCCTTTCATGCATAATTTTTTTCGTTTGTATGTCTCTTTTTTTTCCGAAAAGCAATGTTTGGTGTTTTTTTCGTTATAAATTAATCGTTCATTGAAATTTCAAATAAATTATATTTTTTGAAACTAGACTCTATTTTACAAATTAAAAAAAAAAAAAATCAATTACTTTCCAAAATTTGTACGGAGAGCACAGCCAAAATTCTTCTTTTCAGGAAGTGTCCACTTCGAAAATTAATAAAAAATCAAATATTCATTAAAAGATTATTAGAAAAATTGTGCATCAACTACATACTATTAGCTAACTTTTGACCATAGCAATTTTAAAAATACTACAAAAAAGTTCACCATGCTAGAGTCATACAAGAGTTGCTATGTTATGTTTTTCTGACAAAAACAACACCAATTTGTGTACATCCCTCGTTTGAACCCCTTAATCTCAAAAATTTTTAAAATAAATTAGTATTTTACAAAGTAAACTTGGAGCACTTCAATCCTTGTTTTTTTTCCATCTCAAAATTTTAAGTGTAACTATCCTCAATTTTACGTCCAAGGTCAGTATTTCCTGATTTCAAAAAAAGGTGTCCACTTATGTCCCCTTTTTGGGAACCATCTTTGTGCACTTACCCATCCCTCTTTAATTTTGGTTTTAAATCCAATTTTAAAATAATTTTAAAATTTATAATATTTTCCTGAAATTGCTACTTAAGTGAACATGACTAAGAATTTCTTGGTGGACATGGATGTATCTCTTTCTGGTGTGGAGTCTATGGGTAAAGGAAAAACAAATTTGGAGTCTCTTGGTGGTATTTTCCATGATGTTCAACAGAAGATCCTATTAATTGGGACAAGTTTGAATCTAATATTTTCATCAAGATGACAAAGGATGGGATTGGGAACCTCTTCAAACTTTTCAAATGGCTTCTATTTTAAGTAAAATAGATCAATATCAAGTTAAATTTGTTGGCTAATATCAATGATGGTATGGTTAACAATAGAAAATTGGAGATGACCATTTTTAATAAGGTCAAGCTATGAATGCTATACTTGATACAGTTATGGATGATGCTACAAAATTGGGAAAGAATCATGAATCCATATTAATTGCTCTTGAGGAGAAGGTTACCAAAATTCATGAGGATTTCAGCACTCTCATGCATGTTAGCCAAGAATCTCTTCACACTAGTGTGTAGGGATTTTTTGTGTTGATTGAGAAGGATCATAAATGGACTGGGAAATCACTTATTATAGGGTTGAAATAAGTGCATGAAGTGAAGGATGATGGCCAAAAAGGACACCTGGATAATGGTAAGGATGTGGGCCCTTATATTAGAACCAGAAGCAAGATGAAGAAAAGTGTTTTCATTCCAGCTTGGGAACTAGATGAAGTTGTTGAGATGCATGAGAAGGTCATCTCTAGGGATATGAAATTTGCTAGGATCTCAAATAATTTGTTGTAATTTCTATTTTTCAGCTACCTTGGATGTTGGTCTATTGTCAATATGGTAATGCTTATTCTGTGAAAACATTTTTTGTCTAGGGTTGCTTATTTTTCTTGTCTTTTTTTTTTAGTAGCCTATTTTTTTTTTAAAGGGTTGAGGGGCCCCTTCAAAACTTTATTTTTTGATAATAAAAAACATTTATAAGTGTTTTATAAAACATCTTTCAAATCCAAAGGCAAGAATTCTTATTAGTGTAAATTTGATAAAATTTCAATTTTATGGAATGCAATGGGAATGATAGTTTTGAATAATATTAAACTATTTTTTTTTTTAAATGAGTTTGGGGGTGAACAAGGTTTGGAATGAGGATATTAAACCATTTTTTTAAATTGGAAATTCATGATAAATCTCAAATGCAACATAAAAATTAATTGAATTTTTCTTTTAAATCCGATCCAATTTTGGCAAGTTTAAATATTTTAGGGGTAGTTTGAAGGTTTTAGTGGGTTAAGAGGTCGACAAATTGTTTTATCTTGAAATCCATTGGGCCATATGAATGACCAATAGTTAAGCCTTATTTCACAACTCCTAGTCACATTAGATTTGAATCCCCAAGTAATAGCGATCCCAAAGGAGTTGAACCAATTTAGCCCCTTAATCATTGATTAGAAGTGACCAGTCCAGAAATGGGCTAGGTGATAGGGTGCTTAAGCCTAGACTAGCACCATTTAAATTTATAAAAAAGTACCTTCTAGTCAAATGCTCATAACTTTCTCAAATTTTTCCATATTTTCAAACTTTTACAGGCATTGAAAATTTAGTTTGGAGGTGGATGTGGTGGTGAAGATATTTTGTAAAAAAAGTCTCCAAAACTTAGGTAAACACATCCAAAGTTAGCATTTTTTTTTCAACCTCATTTGGTAATAAATTTTGTGCTTTTTATCATTTTTCAATGATTTTTTTAAACACTTATCAAGAAAAATGAAAATAATTTATTTTTTTTATTTTTTTTTATGTATAATTCTATTGTTTTTTGTTTTTGACTAATTTTTGTGTGTAAGTATTTTCATGTTTCCAAGGATTTAGTCTTGCAAACTACTAACTTAAGTGGTTTTGTAGGATGTTTTGTTGAAGAAATTTATTATAGACCTTTTATTTTCTACTTGATTTATCTTTTTCTTTTTTGCTCACATTGAAATTAGGTTAAAATCCACTTTCACATTTCGATTTGGGTTAGTAATTTACCAATGTATTTTAAACCCCAAACACACTTATGTATGCTCTCCTCTCACACCTTAGGGTGATCTTGAGGATAAAAAATAATTTTTATCTAATTTAATTTTTAGGAGACCTATTTGGGGAATTTATCACCCCAAGGGATGACCTCAACTCTAGTGTTCTGACAAAGTATAAATAGTAGGGGTGTTAGAATTTGGTGTTGTACACCATTGCATAAATTAATTTATTATAATGTTGTAATTAAACAATTATTTATTTTTGGTAAACCTAAGAGGTGTGTTTAGCCACAGTAGATAATTTTTTGGGGCCACTTATAAATTTTGATTGTAATATTGGGTTATAATTTTATATGTAAGATATATAAGATAATAATTTAATATTTGGGGAAAGTATTTAATAATTTGAAAACTTAGTACCCAATATTAAATGAGGGTTCAATTTTTCTGTGTTCACATGGTTTTGTGGCACATGGTTTTATCTTACCACTTGGTTGTATTTGTGCGAGCTTGTGCCTATAAAAGAAAAAACATGTTTAGTGGTTAAGGTTGACTACGTGAGTGGGCTATCATTATTGAGTATTTTTGAGGAGTTAATATATGAATCATGGCATGGGATGTGTTGATTCATGCTTGGATAGGTGGAGGATCCATTGGAGAGGCTTGATGTTTCAAAATTATTCATTGTAACTATTAACTAATGAAAATGCACCCTGTTGAACCTGGTGTTCAACACCTCAGTGTAACATGGGAAGACCTCTAAAGTTGTGGGTTACTTGTAGGCAGAGGTCAACCTCCGAAGAAGGTTGGCTTCCTATGGTGCTATCTGAACTACTGACTGATAATGAAAATGAAGATAATTTATCTCTATGGTGATGCACCTAATCAGGACTACAAAATTCAGAAAATTTAACACTCTGATTATAATGATTGAAAACATAAAAGGGGTTTGCACAACTTATTTTTGTATGTCACTGCATAAGTATTTCATAACAAGGTCTTAATGTTCAAACTTTTAGAAGGAAAATGGATTCACAACTACAAGCCATTTACAAAAAATTAGACATAAACTATGACCTGCAATAATAATATCTTGCATAAAGGTGTTGAATGAGATGAAGCTATAAGGAAATGATAATACCTCACAAATAACTTCGATGAAATCTTTGTGATGCACACAATGAAGCAAATTAAAAGAAGGAAAAATAAATTCCTAAGAAATCATTAGTGCTCAAAGGTCTCTACTATATTCCATATCCAAGCTTGAGTTACAAAATATGTTGAAGTCTGATAAAGGACTGTAGAATCACTATCTTTAGAAATCTGCCAATTTAGAACAAACTGTCAAATGAGTTACAAAAGTGGCTAAGTAGCCAAGCTCCAAACAGTTCCACCAAAAAATGAACTAGAAGCATCTTGGGTCGGATGCAACAATAAACCCATAAATTTAGCCCCTAGATTATCTCCAAAAAGGCTTCAAATGGTTGAAAAAGTCATACAACACTTAATCAAAACATAAACACTTCTCAAAAGTGCCTCAAACTGAGTCAAAAAGGTCTAAATTCACTCTTACAAAGATGAACCACTCCCTAGATACCCTCCTAATGTTCACAAACTTCTCACAACTCCCCTCCATTCATGGCATATGTTCTCAAACTACAATAAGTGCCCCAATATTCTCTCCCTAATGTAAATCAAACATATCTTCTGTTCTTTTTTGTGTCACATGTTGAAAAACTCATCACTTTCTTCTCTCTTTCTTTTTTTTTTTGCATTTAAAAAAGAAAAATAACAATTTTGATGAAGTAATTTATAATGCATTACTTGATCAAAATTGTTTTACATCACAATTAATGCAAAGAAAAATTACAGGAGAATGCAACTAAGTCCTAGGAGACTTAGATACTTATGCCTAAGAGAAAACAAAAAACATAACAATCCCATGAGGTATTAGTTGACACTCCATTAAAATAAAAGATGGTTAAAAACAACTCCCATCGGCCATAAGGAAACTACGGTTTCAAACCGTAAGCCAAACACGAGAAAAGAAAATGAAACTATCACTCAATTGGCATGTTGATGAATTAGAGAAACTTCTAGCAGCCACCAAGGGTTTACTCGAGCTTCACTTGCAATTCATGGAGAACTGTAGCTACTGGGGAAGACTTTTCTCCACCGTGCATCTCTGTTGGCATACTTCGAACTGCATCTTTGTAGCTTTATTTTCTTATTTGCTTTGTTCATAGGAAGATACAATGCACTCTTCAATAAGATATATATGCAGATCTTTTGGCTCCATCATATTCAACCTAGATTTGAAATCCATGAACTCCATACATATTCCTTGTGCTCGTGGGTTGCTCCTTTGTCACAGTAAACCCCATACATATTTCTTGAGCTCGGCACCTACAGAAGCATCTCTTTGCCTTTTGCGCAAGCCATGTGCTCATTCTGGAAACTCTGCATTTTAAAGGTCGTGGCCATGTGTAATTTTTTCCCACTCATTTTCATGCTTTCTTATTCTCTGTGATTACATGTGCCTTTCTTGTAGCAGTCATTTGTGTATTTGATAGCACATTTCACTTCTGTATTTGGGAGATAGCTTAATTTTTCCTTCATGCACCATTGTAGATTTGGGTTTTCCTGTGCTCATTCTGGAAACTCTGTATTTTAATGGCCGCAGCTATATGCTTCCTATAGATTTTATTAATATCCATTCATTTCCATGAGTTCACATGCGGATCTACTGGCATCTCGAGAGTTTCATCTCTATTTTCCTGTATATTTTTATATAATCTCATGTAGATTCAGACATTTATGCACATGAATAAAGGATCTGGGCCATGTAAATATTATATGTGATGTCACTTTTGTAAAACAAAGGTAACTATGTTTTAATGGTTGTCACAAGGCAGTGTTCATTGAACTGTCACACCTGTATTCATACATTAAAACTATCCATTCATTCATGACTATTAAGGTTACAAGAAGACTGTCATCCCATCTCCATATCTCTTACTTGCAGCCCCGATCTTGTAGCATTCCTCCTTGATATTGATTGTTCACTTTGTTGCATTCTTAGATCAATGTTGTTATTGGCATCTTTATCACCTTATCACTGTGCACTTAAGGAGAGCTTTCCTCTTGACTATATTATTTTTTAGAGTTGTTCATGATGATTGTAACCATCCCTTCAACCCATGGTGAACTGTCACTTTAAACATTTCAAGGTTACTGGCACCTCCTCTAGCTTTGGAACACCTAAACATCATACTGCTATAGTTTACATTGGTTACCTTAAACTAACACAGCCACAGTGACTGAGGTTGTCACTGCTGGAACAAACAAGATTATCACTGTCACATACCTGTCAGTGAATATTGTTATCAGGAATGGAACCAGCTTGCCTGTCCATTAACACCATCACTATCCCTAGCTATGATGCCTTCATAACAGTGAAACCTTATTACCTTCTCATGCATTGAATATTGTCCCTATATACCTTAAGAGTTTGATCCATGAAAACATCCTTACATTCAAAAGTTGGCTTTATTTGAATATGCATTTAAGATATCAAACTACTTTGTAATGGATCTGTCATATATAGTATATCATGATAACCCTACTATTGGTGAATGTCATAATATCTATTTATTTTGCATCTCTATTTACGTCAACATAGTACTATTAATGTAAAAATTGCAAATGATGGCTCTCTATTGCATATGATTCTTCATGCAATCTTTTGTAGCACTATGAGCTTGTAATAGTTATACTCATAACTTGAAGAAATTTACTCATGATATTCTTGTATGCACATTTTATTATGAGCTAGGCTCAACCCTTGTGGGAGCCTCATTCTACCCCACTCATTTTTATTTAAGTCATATATGCACCTGTAGCTACACAAGAATCAAACAAGTTAGAAAAATGATTGTCTTTTGTGTGTATGTTGACCAAATGGTTTTTCTAAACACCTGAGGCATTCATTGATCAACTGATGCTCATGGAGATAAATTGATGCACGGATAGGTGGATAACATAAATGATCATGTATAGCTTCGAATTTTTATTTCTTAGAGTATAACTCTAACACGTTGCTTGATTGTTTTAGGAATAGGAGCGTATGAAAACTAGGAAGGACAAGAAACGAGGACACATCAAAGCGAGACAAGCCTCAACTAGTCATTTAGGCAATGACTGGTCATCCCCTCTACATGCTTATTTATTTTCTTCATTTATTCATGTATCAACCTATCTTTATTTGCATCAAAGAAAAGTCAATCTCACAACTTGTTGTGTGAGACACATGTATCTTATCATACTCAATAAAGATTACATTTTTAGAAATATGTGTCTTTCTATATTACATGCATATATATGAATGTAATAATCTGTAGTTGCAATCTTTTAAATTTTTTCATTCATGTATTTGAATGTGATAAAGAAGGATGGTAGAATGCACCTTGTCTTCCTTAGTTTAAAACAAACTCTACCCTTTTGAACCAGTATGGTGAAAAATGGGTAACATTTTTGGTGACCTTTGCTGGATGTTTGCCTGCTAAACATGGAAACCACTAGCCTAAACTTGTCCATTAGGCATGGAGTCATTATGAAAACTCAAAAACAGACCTAGAGCAGTTTTATACATGGTTGTAACTCACTTGTAACTTAGTAGAACAGATCAAGCTACCTGGAAATTATTGAAAATAGGAAACTAAAAAAAAGGAAACTACCTAACTATGTTGGAACAACACTTAGGGGAAAAGGAAAAGCAGCTAAGCTAGAGTGCAGCAACACTTATTGAAAACATAAAAACCTATCCTAAGATATACAAATGTAGATTATACCTCAAAACAGCGTTTGAGGTGAATCCCATTAACTAGGATTGGTAAAACTTCACCATTCATCATTGATAGTTCAAAAGCATTGTGCTCCTTGCACTCAAAAATAACATATAGGCCAGTCCAAAAGTTATCAAACTTCAAATGCTTACCTAGCCTGGTCTTCAGCACATCCCACTTAAGAACAACATCACCCTCTCTGAAAATTTTAGTTGTAGCTCTCTTGTCAAAGACCCTTTTCGTTTGGAGCTGATGATACTCCATAGATTTCATTGCTTTGTCTCTAACTTCTTCAAGCTCCATAAGCTGAGAAAATCTCACTGCCAAAGGTTCATTATCTTCAAACATCTCTAATTGGTGTATGATATCAAGAGCTAGCAGCTCCATAGATAGAGGCAATCTTGCCTCCTTGCCATAAACCAAAATATGTGGTGAGTTACCTATGAACCTTTTAGGGGTTACCCTATCTACCCAAACTGCATATTTCAAATTTGTGTGCCAGGTCATTTGATTATCCATCAAGGTTCTCTTAATAATTCTGATAAGATTCTTATTTGTACTTTCAGCCAAACCATTACCTTGAGGGTAATAATTTGAAGATGCATTCAGATGAATTCCATGTTTAATGGCCCAATCTGTAACTCATAATACCACAAATGCTAGAGAATTATTAGATCTAATAGAATCAGGAACCCCAAACCTAGTTACTATGTCATCATAGAAATTCAACATAGAAGATTCATTGGCTTCTTTCAAAGCTACTACTTTTGTCCACCTTGTAAAATAATCTGTGGTGGTAAGTATCCACCTGTGACTAGCACTGGAAGTTGGGCTTATGGGTCCAATAAAATCAATTACCCATCTTATGAAGGGTTTTTCAACTTGAATCAGCTGCAAAGGCATGGGTGGCAGCTTTTCTTTCCTTGCAAATAAAGCACATTTAATACACTTCCTCACCCAAGCATGAGCATCTTTGAATAAGTTGGGCCAGTAATAACTAGCTCTCATTATTTTCCAAGCGGCTGTCCTAGGGGAAAAATGACCTCTGACAGCTCCATCATGAAACTCATGATGCACTCTTTTTGTTTGATTAGTGTTGACACATCTCAACAGTACACCGTTGAGGTCCTTTCTAAAGAGAATATTGTCCACCAACACATATGGAATGGATTGTAATCTAAAATATCTTTGTTTAGCTCTATCTAAACCTGGTGGACACTCACCAGTTTGTAAAAAATGGGTCATGTCTTGAACCCAACCTATGCCTAACACAGGTGTATTATTTTGAGCATTCAGAAGCTTGTTAGTGTTAGCCAAGACAACATCTGTTCCAGATTCCTTTTCATTGATAAAGCCTTCAGCAAGTTGCTCACAGAGCCCTTTCCCTCTAAAAATTTTTGTGATTTTGATGTCAACATCAAACTTTATAGCTTTTGTGATCCAACCTGCCCTTTTCTCACTCAGATCCTTACTTAACAAAAATTCTTTCACACTACGATGAGCAACTAAAAGATGAATCTTACTATTTGAAACTAAAGGGTTAAATTTCTTCAAACTTCTGATCACAGCAAGAACATGCTTTTCTACAAAAGAGTACCTATGTTCATAGTCAGCAAGACTTTAACTGAAAAAGGCTATCGGATGTTCTAAATTATCATTATTTTTTTGAACCAGCATAGCAGAAATAGAATCAATGCTACCAAAGGCATATAGAGTAAAATATTTAGAAAAATCTAGATTTACCAGCGTTGGGGCTCATGCTAAAGCTTCTTTGATTGCTTCAAATTCATTCCTTGCTTCTCTGGTCCAACTGAAAACTACATTTTTCTTAAGCATGGCAGTCAAAGGCTGCAGGAAATTTGCAACATTAGGAATAAACCTCCTTAAAAAGTTAATCCTACCTAAAAATCTTTGTAAACCCTTCTTGTGATTAGGCAATGGCAGTTCAAGTATGGCATGGACCCTCTTAGGATCAATAGTAACTCTTTGTTTTGACACTATGTGACCCAACAACTTACCCTCATGCACTACAAAGATGCTCTTTTTTGGATTTAGGGATATTCCAAATTCCCTACATTTCTCAAAAACCTGTTTTAGATGTGACAGATGTTCTTCAACATTCTTTGAGAATACTGTAACATCATCTAGATATATCAGCACAATTTTATTGATTAGACTTTGAAAAGCCATATCCATGGCTCGTTGAAATGTGGCACCAGCATTAGATAAGCCAAAAGGCATTCTTTTATAAGCCATAGTGCCCCACTTCATTGTAAATGCAGTTTTGAACTGGTTCTCTTCTTTGACCAGCACCTGGTCATAACTAGAATAACCATCCAACAAAGAAAACCTTTCGGAACTAGCAACTACTTGCAGAATCTGCTCCATCGAGGGCAAAGGATAATGATCTTTTAGAGATGCTCTGTTAAGATCCCTAAAGTCAACGCATAGCCTAATCTCTCTATTTTTTTTCCTAATAGGTAAGAGGTTAGAAACCCACGAAGTATGTTTAATAGGAAAGATAATACCCCCCTCAACCAATTTGGTTAGCTCTTTAATCATTAAAGGTTCTAGCTTAGGGTTCAAAGGTCTTTGTTTTTTCCTAGTCGACTTGGCTCCAGGCTCTAACTCAATTGTATGTTGGGCAATGTGGGGATCAAACCCTTTTAAATCTGAATATTCTCAAGCAAACACATCATGAAACTCCTGACATAACGCAATAAAAGCCTGTTTGTCCTTAAGTGAGCATATTTTGCCTATTTTAAGGAGCTTACCTTTAAAATTTTCCAGTTCTTCATATTGTTCCTCTTTGATCTGTAAACCAGCTTTACCCTTCTTGATCTGATCATCAGCGCTAAAAATGGACTCCAAAGTGACAAGTCCTTTTGGTAGTTTATTCGTCTTTAGTTGTATGACCTGCTCATCGTACTGCTTCTTAAGTTTCTCTTGATTCACTACAGAAAATTGATCCTCTTCCAATAGAAAAGATAGAATATGTTCATCATTGTCAAACACCTACCAGTGAATATTGTTATCAGGAATTGACGGCCTGAAAACAACCTTTACATATTTTTGTGTTTTCTCCTTCTTAATATCACTAGGGATGTCAAATTGTGCTCCAATAGCTACAAGCTGATCTGCATGTTTGTTTTGACTTCTAGGAATAGAAATCAAGTTGAAAGCACTAAATTCTTCGATCAGGTCCCACACTCTATTCCTGTAGGACTTCAAAGTATCATTTTTTGCAACACTCAGGCCTCTAACTTGATTTACTATTAACTCACTGTCTCCATAAACCTTGAGATAGTTTACTCCTCTTTTCCTTGCCCATTCTAGACCTTGGATAAGCCCCTCATATTCAGCAGTATTATTGGAACAGGCAAAAGCAAAACGGAAAGAAAAAAAATATTTATCACCTTGTCTGGACACAAGCATCGCACCCCCTCCAGCTCCATTCTTACTCCCAGAACCATCAAAAAACATCTCCCATAACTCCTCTCACTACAACTGCAAAGAAAATGCACCCTTTTCCAAGTTAGGTATCTCTGCCCCAAGTTCATGCAGGACATAATTTCCCATACCAGCATCCATAATGTGACTGTTAGGATTATCAACCATGTTCTCTGTTGCCCACTCATGTAAAAGTGATTCAGGAATGCTTTAAGCCTATAGCTCTTGAGCAACAGCAAGTTTGCTATCAGTAAAAATAGCATAATTTGTGTCCGCAGCAGTAGGAACGGCATTGATCACACTTGGGTTATAAGGCTCTATGTGATCCTTTGCTAACTTCTCTGATCTAATAGTAACCTTGGTCCCATACCTCATCCTAAAAAGAAAATGGGACCAATCTGATGACAAATAACCCCCAATCTTAGCTGTAAAATCCCTAGATAGACACAATGCGAAAAATGGAGGCAAGTCTATGATAAAAACATCCTATGGTATGGAAAAATTGGGATAGGCCTGCAAGGTCAAACTTAAATCTTTGATAACACCTACAGTATTGACAGTTTATCCGTCTAACTGAAGCACCCCTTTTTCTAAAGGTTGATAAGTTAGTCCTAACTGATCTACAATTTTCTTGGGTGTGACCGAGCTACTAGCACCACTATCAACCATACAATTATGAACCAGCTTATCCCCAACTATTAGAGAGACATAAAAGGAGGAGGCTTAAAATCCCTGCTTTGATGTTTGATGGGCTGTTGTTTGTTTTCCTGGGGAGTATTTGTTAGGATAGTCCTAACGTGACCTCCTGTTGTTTTGTCAATCACTTTTAAATTCAAAAGAGCTGACTGTAACATATCTTTTTGACCTCGAATAGCTAAAGAATCCCACATGGACATTGATACGCTCATATTTTTCATATTTTCAATTATATTGAAAGGCATAGCTGAGCCTACCTTATGATGAACCTTCACACCAGCAGAATCATCCTGCAAATGTGGTTGCTCCTTAGCAGCTCCTTGCGCAATGCAAGGCACTTGTAATGTGGATGGTTCAGCAACAGCAGCCTTCCCTTTATCAACTATTTGCTCAAGATCGAGAGCTCTTTTCTTCACTCTTGTATTTTCTGATACTGGATCATCTGCATTAATTCCACAAAACTCTTCTCCTTGAAAGTTCAATAGGGTAGCATCATTTATAGGCTACTCCTTTTTTTGTGGAGTTGCATCATTTGGTATGTTCTTCTGTGAGCCTGCAACACTCTACACCATTAGAGCCTGATTGATAAGTCCATTGGAGAAGGTAGCTTGATTGTGAGGTTGATTGCATGGATAGAACCACTCATAATCAGCAACAAGATTATTTTGAACAGGGACAAGGTCCCTAGCTGCACTGACAGGTGTTGGATTATAAGCCTAGAAAGGCTTTGTATTTACATTCTGTCTTGGACCTTGATAGTTACCCTGGTATGGCTGCCTATTCCCTTGGAAATGCTATTGCTGGCCTTGAAAAGGCTGATTTCCTCCTTGATTCTGCTGCTGGTATGGTGGCCTGTAGGACTGTTGTTTCTCCAGGTTGAGTAATTTGTTTCTAAATGTTTGTAAAATGCTCTCAATCTTTTTTTGACTTTCCTTAATTTCTTGCAACCCCTCTGATTGACTTGAGACTGCAGCCTCTTTCCCACCAATAGTTGATAACACTGGAACAATAGGTAATGGGGCAAAAGGTGGTATCTAAAGTGGCATATTTGACTGTATCTCCAGAAAAATAGGCATTGGTGGCCTAGGAGCAATCTTTCCTACCTGAATTAAGCAATTTTCTACTCTAATTGTTGTTTCAAATGCATCAGGTAAGTGTTGATGGTGTTTACTGCACAGCAACAACTCAGACAAAATATGATATCCTATCTCTCTTGAAAGTTAAATCTCTATGGGAAAAGAGATAACCCCATGGTCTCTAATGTCAGGTCTTGACAATGCAACAAAATAACTCAGTGATAAATATGAAAATGCTAGTAATCACAAAGGGACCTTACTACGAGCAAACACTGGACTTTGGAGTCTATCAAATATAAACAATAAATTGATACTTTGAAACTTGATTGGAACCATGATAATAAAGAAACAGCAAAAGATAAAGGTTTCAGAGATAATTCTAAAACTACTTCTAACCCTAAGCTTGAAAATTCCAAAAGATAAAATGCTCAAAATGGACCGATCTCTCATAAACTATCTTCTGCTTGACCTAGATGAATCTGCAATTTCAAAGAAATAGTGCAATCTTCTAAGGTATTTAAATATTTTCAAATTATAAACATTCATTCAACCAATTCTATTGCAATTAAGATGAACAAACCATTATAACTGAACTAAGCACAATTTTGAGTCCAAGCTAACTTTGCAAAGTAGCTAACAATCAGCTAACTGCAAAAAGTATGGACTAGAGATTGCTACAACATTCCAAACATGAAACCCTAAGCATTACCAAATCATTTTACCATAAACTTATAAGCAATCTAAAAGATAGAATAACAAGAATCATGACAGATGAAATTCCAAAAGACAGATACCAAACACAATATCTCTCTTATATTAAATCATCCAAAGGTGCAACTGTGGATATACTTCATAGATGGCATCCTACCCAAAGATACCCCTAATGCTTAACCCCTTGTATGGGTGAAGTCTCACCAATGAATACACTAGGTAAGAGGTCATGGTAAAAGTCTTGGTTTGTAAGATATTACACAATTGTTCATGAATCACAGAACTGATGGCCCCTGCTCAGTGATAGTCAATTCCCCGCTCCATTCTAGCAATCACATTAAACATCCAAGTCTCTAACACACCTGCACTCTTCAAATCCACCAACCTGCTATGAAGAGTGATGACATTGTAGTACTCTCTTTTCAACTTAAGCCTGAATAGTTGCTTAGGCAACTTGGAGAAATGGGATTTGGGCTTCTCTAGCCAAGAGTTGATCACCTGCTGAGACTTGACTATATTCTCCTCATAATACTTTCTGGCACCATCCTTGTCAAAGGCCACCACATAGAACCTATCAGGCATGTCCAAGGTTGCAACAATGGATACAGGACAAAAACCAGCCAAAATCCTACCCTGGGGGCCAATAATCCTCTGTTTCCCTCTATTGTAATTTTTGGCACACTCAAGCACCAGCTCATAACACTGCACTATGGAAGGAAAACCTGCCACATGAGTCAATCTGAAATCTACCATTCTTTTTTCCAACAAAGGAGGGCTCGGTGCTGACATCTTAGCCTTGAACTCTTCATAGTTCCACATGCCTACATTTGTATCCATGATTCTTGACCAAATTGAGGTCAGCTTGCTCTCAGGAATCTGGCTCTTTATATCTAATTTCACCTTCTCTGCATCTGAGATGGTAGAAGTCTCCACACCTGGATTTGTTCCCTTTCCCTTGCCTCGACTAGCAACATCCTGTCCTGATCCTGCCTATAAACACATAAAGATGACCACAATCAAATCCACAAGAAACAACAAGTGCAAGAAATTATTGCCTCAAAGTTTGGGATTTATCCCCCCTCACAGATTCTACATTGGAGAGGATTTTTGGGAAAATCCAGACCAGGTGGATTCCAGTGAACCAAGCATGCAAAATCCCATAATATCATTTAAATCCATCAATTAACAAAGGAAAACCATTAGAAACACTTAGCATAAGCTCCTTAAATCAATGAAATACATCATCAATAAATAGATCCTTCCATAAACATAAAATTCAACCTTTCTCCTGAAAACTTAGAAGAATCCGCCAGAGACGGATTTTGGCGAGAACAGAACCAATTACAACTAACCCTGGAAAAATGAGGGACAATGGAACATTCGGAAAAATCCGGAGTGAACGGATGTTGGCAAAATCCGGATATATCAAAATTAAAGCATGAAATCAATAAAACGACCCGATAGCGAATACTGAGAAAATTCGGAGGAAGCGGATTTTGGCGAGATAAATGAAATCCGAGAAAAAGTGGTAAAAGAGAAAGAGAGAGAAAAGTCGAGGAAATTCGGGGGAAGCGAAATTTCACAAGGACCTCAAAAAACCGAACCTGTCCACATCTCACTACTTTCACCAAAACTATTTAACAACTTCGGATCTAAAGCCTGCATTTTGAAATCAACTTAACCTAGACCTCTAATGAACGAAATACGAATCTGGAACACTCCTCACAGCAATTTGAGGAGGATTGGCCATGCCCTAGGTCAAGAACCCTAAAATGTCCTCCATGAAAACACAGGGAACAAGGCACGACTCGCTCACACACAAGAATTGAGAGCCTTAAAGCCAATGCAAGCAAACACCCAAACAAGAAGCAATACCAGACCAAGAACAGACACCAACCACCAACCAAGTAGACTAGTAAAGCAACACAAACCCCTGAAATGCCCAAATGAGATGTGCATACCCAAGGACACTAGGAAATCATGAAAGAATAGGAAATAAATCAAGCAAATAAATCGAAATCAATAGAGTAAAAGATCAATTCAACATACCATGAAAGCGTAAGGGCCGAAACTGGTGATGCAAACAGAAAACCATCAAATACGAACAAGACACAATCCACACACACAAAATGTAGATGTATAGTCCAAATGGACTCAAAAATATCAATCTAGAAAAACACCAAAAGCTCCAAGACTCAAGCTTGAATGATAGAAAATGCACAAACTCAAATGATCATTCACCTCCCAAAATCCAATATATCAAGCCCCAAAACATCTGCACAAATGCCATTAATGTGATTGACAAGACAGCCACAACCACCAAAACCCAGAGATTCGACATGGTGACAGACTTCAGGGAAATCCGAACCATATGGATTTTCCCGAAAATAGGGTGAAAGGCAGCAACTTTGGACATCAAAAAGAAACTAGGAGAATCCAGCCCAGGCAGATTTTCTCGAAAGTAGTGAAAACTCCGAGACAGTCAGAACTCAAGATTTTCAATAAAACTCATAAGTGTGCCACTTCAATTGGCAAGATGGACATTAAAGCACGAACCCAAGCAAGCAAAAACCCCCAAAAAAGGAGGGCCAAAACACCAAAAAGCAAAAAAAGAGGGTCCCCACTTTTAGTGGGGCGTGTGTGCAAAAAATGCACAATAAATGGTGACTCCACTGGGGAAATGCTCCAAAGCATTTCAAGGATAAACTAGAATCAAGAACACAGAATCGATGGTTTCAACCCTCCCATCAAGACTCCTACGAACAAGGTTTCAGAAACCACAAGAAAGAAGACCTTTTCTTATACCAAGGTCCAAGTGTGTGTATTATGCATTGATTCCTATCCTATAAGTGCAATGGGAACAAGAGCAAATCTGACCAAGGCTAGATAAAAGTTCAAACTTCAAAAGCAACTTGGATAGAGTCTTGCTACCAGTCAAGCGTTCATAGCCCTAGCGAGCTTATCATTGTTACCCTCCCAAGTATAGCTCTACTACCAATCAGGCTTCTATAGCCCCGATAGAGATACTAGGATACTCCTGATAAGGTGAAGCTCATTAAAATTTTCAAAAAAATTATTTCTCATTTTTTGTTTTATAGAAATTTTCTACTTCACCTTTGTAAGTAATGAAACTCACACTCAGGGATGAGGAACATAGTGGTACTGAAGCATAATATAATATTTTTCACCAAAATAAATCACTCAAAGACCCAATGCAACTCCAGTATCTTTAATTTAGTGTGAAAATATGGGACCCAAATATATTCCAAAGTGTATCTAAAACAAGTGATTCTAATTCCAACTACAAAGAACATTAGATAAAAGAAATCCACCACCTGATTCTAAAAAATTGATTGGAGTTTATAAACAAAATTTCCAGAACAATCTCGAATGAAATAGCTCATTGCACAAGTGCAACAACCCCAAAGAAACCAAGAAACCCAAAGCAAAAAACAAAAAACAAAAAAGTAGGACGAACCAAACCAAACCTAAACTACCAGAGCAAAACTAGCAACAAAGCAAAATAGAAAGAAAACCTACTCTAGCTATGTACAGGATGAACTACAAGCAGTTCAAGGTTGAAAATAATGCTTCAGATACTGTCCATTAACAGGTAGCAGGATATCCTCACCAGTGAGGGTTTTCAAACGAAAATCATTATCTCCCAAAATTTTTGAAATCTGGTAAGGACCAAGCCAAAGTTTATCAAATTTACCATGCTCTCCCTTACGATCATGGGCTTTATCCCAATAGAGAACTAAGTCAAAAATTATAAAGGCCTTTACCTTAGCTCTCCTATCAAACCATATTTTCACTACAACCTGATTTTTAGCAAAGTTCTCTAGGGCTTCATCTCTTTTCTCTTCCTGATGCAACAATTCAGCCAAACAGGCCTGACGTTTATCTTCTTCATTATAGTACTCGTTAATAAACTGTAGGGTAGGGATTTTTAACTGGATAGAAAAAACAGGTTCCAAACCATACACAAGGTGATAAGGAGAGGTTCCTGTGGATGCCTTATGTCTAGTACGGTCAGCCCAAAGGGAAAATCGGAGCTGGGTGTACCAATCCTTAGGATTTTGTTCTAACAACTTACGGATAACTATCAGTAGGTTCTTGTTGGAAGACTCAACTAGACCATTACCCTGAGGGTAATAATTGGATGAAAACTTAATAACAATCCCATTATCAAATGCCCAATTAGAAAACTTCAGTGATGCAAATGCAGGACCATTATCACAAACCAAAGATAGTGGACAACCAAAATGATTGATCATTCCTGATTCAAGAAAATTGATTACCACATCCGAAGTACACTGTTTGTAAGCAAGAGCCTCTATACACCTAGTAAAATAATCAGTTATGGTAAGAATATACCTGTGGCTCGTAGAAGATGAAGGATTAATTGGACTGATAAAGTCCATACCCCACTGAGCAAATGGTTTTACCTCTATAACTGGCTGGAGTGGAAGAGCTGCATGTTTTTCCTTACTTGTTGTAGTCTGACATATGTGACAAGTTCTCACATGTTGGTGTGCATATTTGAATAAAGTAGGCCAGTAATAACCTGCCCTTAAGATTTGATGTGCAATGGATGATGCAGAACCATGGCCTATGCCATATTTCTCATGAAATTCAATCATTACTCTGGCAGCTTCTTCTTTTCCCAGACACCTTAAGTATACACCCTCATGATTTCTTTTGTACAAGATAGCCCCTTTCATCATAAAATTTCCACTCTTCAAGCATAAGGCTCACCTCTAAGTTGTGTTAAGGTGATCAGGACACTGCTAATTCAACAGATAGAAAATGATTTCGTCATACCAGTCTCCTAGAGATACTTCTTGAAGGTAATAATGTTGAGTTGTGAGATCAAGATCGGTCTCAGCCATTGTCTTTGTAAGTCCTTGCCCCTTACTAATTTCATGGGCTGGATTTCCATATCATATTCCTACAACATGGTCACCCACTTGTCCCTTCGTTCACCTAACTCATTCTGCATCAATAATAGCTTTACTGTAGGATCAGGCACTATGGCAAAAACTTGATTTTTCAAGATATAATGCCTGAACTTCTTCACTGCTCAGACCAAAGCGTAGGCCTATTTTTCTACATTGTGATATCTTAATTATGCATTTTTTAAGGGAGTACTCATGAAGGCTATAGGGTGTTCATCCCCTTGATCAGACTTTTGAGTTAACATTGTCGCACAAGAGTGATTAGAAGTGAATGAATATATGTAAAAAGGCTTAGTGTAATCTAGACTCACCAATACAGGAGCTTCAGCAATAGCCTTCTTGATTTCTACAAATGCCTCCTTAGCTTCCGCATTCCATTCTATCTTTGCTTCTTGTTTCAACATAGCATTTAATGGCTTGACTATCTTTGTAAATCCTATAATAAATTTCCTAACAAATTTAATCTTACCAAAGAATGACTTCATCTCTTTCTTACTAGCAGGAGGCCGAATCTTCAAGATAGCCTGAATTCTTTCAGGGTCAATAGAAATACCCTGTTATGAGATAATGTGTCCTAATAACTTTCCCTCTGTAACTCCAAAAATGCACTTTCTTGGATTAAGCGAGATACCAGACTCTCTACATCTTTGAAACACCTTGCATAAGTCCGTTATATGATCACCTCATTTCTTGGAAAAAATTGTCAAATCATCCATATAAATAATGATGCACTTACCAATTATATCCTTAAAAGCAATGTCCATAGCTCTCTAGAATGTAGCTCCAACATTGATCAATCTGAATGGCATCCTTCTGTAATCAAAGGTTCCACATTTTGTAGTGAAGGCAGTCTTGTGCCTATCCTCATATTGCACCATAACTTTGTTGTATCCAGAGTACCTGTCCAAAAAAGACATCATTTGGGATCCATTAACAATCTGAAGCACCTCATCCAGTGAAGGAACTAGATAATTATCCTTTCTGATGCTCTATTCAGATTCCTAAACTCTACACATAGCCTAATTTCTCCATTCTTTTTCCTTACTAGAACCAAATTCGCCACCCAAGTAGAATACCTTACTGGAAATATAATGTGTGTTGAAAGCAGTTTTTGCACCTCCTTCTGAATAATAGGTTCCAACAAAGTATTAGTTGGCCTTTGTCTTTTCCTGAATGGTTTGACATCTGACTTCAAAGGAATGGTGTGTGTGATGATTGAAGTATCATAAGTTTTCAAATCTTCATAACTCCAAGCTATTACATCGTGATATGTATGTAAGGTATCAATAATTCTCTTTCTTTCTTCTAGAGTACATACCTTGCCAATAAACACATTCTTTGAATCCTTTGATGTCCCCATATTATATGTCTCACACTGGTTGCTGAGAGACTCCCTTTTAATCTGTTGTTCTTGATCTCTTATCTTATCTAAATCAAAAATTCATTAAATTTGTACCATACCTCTTGGAATAGTATTAGTCCTCAGATTGGTGATTCCTCCAAAGTCAATTTTTGCTTCCTGAGGCTCTATCTCATCAATAACTTGGGAAGCAAATACATCGCAGCTTGTAATGAAATCCAGAATATGATTATAATCTTCAAATACCTTGAAATTAGTAACATTGTTAGGTATTGAAGGGACTGGAGTGAGCTCGACTGTAAATTTCTTCAATCCTGAAAGTGATAGAGGTTGCAAGGTGCTAGTAGCCTATGCTAGAGAATCAACAACTTGATTTTTGTTTTGAGGGATTAACTGGATATTAAAAGCATTGAATCCCTTGATGAGATCCCACACTCTATGCCTGTAATCGGTCATTCTTCTGTCACGACATGAATACTATTTTCTTACTTGCTTGATTACTAACTCTGAATCTCTGAACACTTGTAATATCTTAACCTTCTTCCTTGATGCCATCAGTAAGCCATGGATCAGAGCCTCATATTCAACGACATTATTAGTACATTGGAACTGGAGTCTATGAGCAACAAAGTAGTTCTTACCTTTAGGACTAATCAATTCAAATCTTGCTCCAGCACCTTGTTTGGATTTAGATCCATCGAATCTTAGTGTCCAACATCCATCTGGTTCCTTGGATTTCAATTTACCTTGTTCTTTGCTGGGAATAGGGAGCTTTTCAAAGGCACTGGGTTGTTACCTTTATCATTGTTTGATTCTTCTTGCACATTGAGTCCAGTAGGTGGAACTAGATTAATGCATCTCTGTATCTGTTTGAAAGTAGTCTGACACAAGTCACATTCCAACTCAAAATGAGGAGCATCATGGACTCTGCACCAACTTGGAAGCAATAATTATTCGAATGCTATGCTTCATTTCATTTGTATCTGATCTTCCATACACTTTTGGATGAACTCCTAAAAATAATCCAGCAAACCAAGCTGCATGTCCTCCTGGTCACTTATTCCATTCTCTTGTTCAATCAATGTCTCGGGACTACTGCTCTCTAGAATGTGTTCATCTAAAGAATCCTACAGCATAAAAACTTCTTCATCATCTGCAACTGATGTAGCCAACACATAGTTCTCCATGCTAACCTCAGACACCAACACCTTATTTGACATATTTTGGTATTTTGTGATCACATATTTTATTTTGGGTTCTCTTTCAATTCCGATATGATTTGGGACTCCCTTCCATGGTAACCATATATGGGAATGATTTGTGGATGTTTATCCATTTAAAGCTTTAGTGAAATCTCTGCCTAGGATCAAACTATAAGTATCAGGAATGTCAACCACTTGGATATTGATTACTTGTTACACCTTAGAGTCTGAGGCAAGCTATGTAGGGATCATGTTCAATTCTCCAACTATACTCACCTCTATTTTTTCCAACTGAGTAACCTTCTTTTGAGAGGCTATAGAGGTAATACCTAATGGTTTTCAAACAGCAAAAGGCATAACATTTGTAGAGACTCCTGAATCTAGAAGACAATTATGCAAATTCTTTCAGAAAATATGAACAGAAATTAGGAAAGGAGGAGTTTCCATCTTACCTTGAAATAGGTTCAAATGAGTGTCAGCTTGTGCAACCTATCCTTTATCCTTAACTCCCCTCTTGTCAATAGGTGGGACTTGACTTCTGTGTGTTTGAGAATTAGAAGACCTGGTAGCAGCCTCATTGGTGGCTACCCCTTGTGATGTTATATTTGAGCTAAATGATCCCATAACTACATTCCTAATGGCAAGAATTCTTAATAATTCAAAGGCAGAAAGGCTCACCTTTACTTTCTTGAATTCCTCAGTTACATATTCACCCAATTTTTCCACATTCAAATCAACCTAGGCTTCCTTGTTGCCGCTGGCTTGCCTGTCTTTAGATATTTCAACATTGGTCCCCTTTTACAGGTACTAGGTTGGTACATTAAGATAATATGGATTATTACTAGCTTGTGGATCTGGTGGAGTATTGAAATTGTTAGGAGGGATGGAAGTGGTGAAAGGACCTCTAGCCTATGGACCCCTATTAGGTCTATTTCTTAAATCATATTTCTTCACTAGCTGTTGAAACATTTGAACTTCTTCAACACTAACTTCTTCCTCATCTAAAGGGCCATTATCATTCTCATTTTCATCATTAAACAACTAGGAAATCGCATCTTCATTTAACACCTGCTCTTCCTCATCCTCTATAATAGATGCTTCTACTGGTTAATTTTCCTCACCTTTGGGGAATGGGGCATGATTAAGTACCAATACTAGAGAGTTGTATGGATTTGAAGGTACTATTTCCTATCCAATAGAATTATTTTCCACCTTATACTGAAAGATAGAAGTTGTAGTCTGAAATTCAACACAGTCCAACTTAGAGTGTTGGCTTGTTTTATGGAGCCTGCACCATCCAGACAGAGTTGCTTTTGCTAGGTATACACCACTTGGAGGCTTCTCCTAAGTAGCGGGCTGATTCAAGGGAGCAGGAATCCCTCCATTATTAGGCCCAGTATTCCAAGACCTATTCTTCCTAGGTTGTTGCCCTCTGTCAAATCCTTGTCCCCCTTGTTGATTTCTATCAAAATTTTGACCAGAGCCTTGCCTTCTATCGAAATTCTGACCAGAACCTTGCCCTCTATCATAATTTTGATTTCTGTCAAAGTATTGACCTCTTTCGAAATTCTTGTTTTCCCTGCCATAGTTAAATTGTATATTCTTCTAAGCAACCTGAAGCTGGCTATTCTGATTTCTCAAATAAGTTACCTCTGTATTCAACCTCTTCACTTGTTCAAATAATTCATCCAACCTCTCCTTATTCAAACTATTAGGTGGTGTTGGATTACCTCCAGAAGGATATCCGGGTATGTTTCCAGAACCAACAGCCTAATTCAAGACTTCTGAATTATGCAAATATGTAGGGAAACCAGCTTGTTGTTGTTGTAAGGGTTGATTAGCTCTTTATTGGGGATAAGAAGTCATAGGTTGAGCTTGATTTAAAGGTGAACTTGGATGAGGAACTAGAGGCAATGACGGTATAGGATTCATTATTTGAGCATGACTAGTCAAGGCCTGGTTAAGGGCTTGAATTTGTCTAGGGTGAGTAGCAAGTCCTAAGGATGGAAAAGGTCCTGATAAATGTTGCCTCAAGTTTGTGTTGACCTTTACTTCTTCTGCATATGTAGTGAGCAAAGTATTCAGAGGATTGGTCCTTTGTTTAAGGAAGGTGGCTGTAAGGTTGTCTAAGGCTTCAAGGTATACTTCCAAAGTAGTATTTTTCTTCCTCGCATAAGGTGCCTGGAGTCTGGTATATGCTCGATGGAACCTATCATTGAATGATCCTATGGGATCATTAATCTCTCTTTTCACCCCAATAAAATGCAAGTACAACTCATTTGCACTAATGGGAATCTTGAACTTTTGCAAAATGGTAGTTTCTAACTCAGTCCAATTATGGATGGAAGCAAGCAGGTAAGTGATTGTACCAATAGAAGGCTTCCTCTCCTACAGAATAAGGGAAAATCCTACATGCAACATCTACAAATTTAATCCCTCTATCCCTTAGGTAAGTCTAAAAAATCCTAATATGCTCTTTTGTCATTCTGTTGGGGTCATGAATATGAAACTTAGAGCAGAAGTGCTCAGGATTCTTGGGCATAACATTATAATTATTGAAGATCAATGGGGATGGATTACTAGCAAGAAAAGCCATTGGTGGAGGTGGGGGTGGTTATGGCTGATTTATGACTGGTTGTGGCTATGGAATGGGAATCCCCTCAGAGTTAGATGAAGATGAGGATGATGGAGATGATGGAAGTGGGTGAGCTGATGATGATTCTTCCCCTCCTCTGGTCCTTCTTGACCTAGTAGGGGCTTGTAACTCTTGAAATTCTTCTTCTCCTAGAGTAGATCTAGTTCTTCTTCTAAGCCTCTCGGGAGAGATGACCTTTAAGAAATGCTTCAGTTTGCGTGTTCAAAGGCCCTCCTCCTAGCGCTAATCTGTTGATGGTGTTTTCTGCACAACAACAAATCAGACAAAATATGATATCCAATCTCTCTTGAAAGGTAAATCTCTATGGGAAAAGAGATAACCCCAAGGTCTCTAATGTCAGGTCTTCACAATGCAACAAAATAACTCACTGATAAATATGAAAATGTTGGTAATCACAAAGGGACCTTACTATGAGAAAACACTGGACTTTGGAGTCTATAAGATACAAACAATAAATTAATACTTTGAAACTTGATTGGAACCCTGATAATAAAGAAACAACAAAATATAAAGGTTTCAAACATAATTCTAAAACTACTTCTAACCCTAAGATTGAAAATGCCGAAAGATAAAATGCTCAAAATGGATCGATCTCTCATAAACTATCTTTTGCTTGACCCAAATGAATCTACAATTTCACAGAAATAGTGCAATCTTCTAAGGTATTTAAAGATTTTCAAATTATAAACATTCATTCAACCAATTCTATTGCAATTAAGATGAACAAACCCTTATAACTGAACTAAGCACAATTTTGAGTCCAGGCTAACTTTGCAAAGTAGCTAACAATCAGCTAACTGCAAAAAGTATGGACTAGAGATTGCTGCAACATTCCAAACATGAAACCCTAACCATTACCAAATCATTTTACCATAAACTTATAAGCAATCTAAAAGATAGAATAACAAGAATCATGACAGATGAAATTCCAAAAGATAGATACCAAACACAATATCTCTCTTATATTAAATCATCCAAAGTAGCAACAACTCCAGCTTTCTCTTACAACACTTGCTTGAAAATAAAGCCTAGTCCGCTCTAATATCAGTTATCTACTTTCTCTCTATCCTCCTATATGCCTATCTATCTATATTCAAAATGAAGCAACATTCCTATTTTTATAGAGAATCCTTAAGATAGGTTGGCCCAAAAGACAATTTACAATAAAACATTACCTACAAGAGGTCAGTCCAAAACATAATTCAAAGACATGAAATGTGCCATTGGCACCAATTTCATCCAAAATCGCCAAGATACCAAAAAGGTCGACCCAATACATGTGAACAATGGGAAGCACAAATCTCCATGTAACTCTATATAGTTACTCCCCATCCTTGTTCTTAGCTCTATCTTCTTCACCATGTATGGCCAACAGAACCCTATCCATCTTAGCAACAAGTGGCACAGGAAAAACCCTAATCCTCCTTTCAAGGGACTTGATATCATCCCTCGCCTGCCTAACTGCACCATCCCAATCGGTCTTACTAGCCAAATATCTATCTATAACTGCAATATAAGTTGTAGCATCATCCAACTGATGTCCAGTAATTGGTCCTTCATTGACTGGAGAATAAACATCTCTCCACCATTCTCTAAGCTGCTCCAAACTGAGATGTTTCAGAGCAAACTTCTTCCTTCCAGTCATGACCTCAAAGAATGAAATGCACTTATCATAGATACTATTCAAGGTATCCTCAATCTGTCGTGCCTACTTATGGATCTTTTTCAAGGCCTTCTGCCTTATTAGAAATTCTCATATGTTCTGCACCTTGGAGCAATCTAGTGATGTACATTGTGAAAGCATCATTGGATCTCCTGTAACTTCCTCTAGTCAGGTTCAACTATGGATATACTTCATAGATGGCATCCTACCCAAAGATACCCCTAGTGCTTAACCCCTTGTATGGGTGAAGTCTCGCTAATGAATACACTAGGTAAGAGGTCATGGTAAAAGTCTTGGTTTGCAAGACATTACATAATTGTTCATGAATCACAACACTAATGGCCCCTGCCCAGTGATAGTCAATTCCCTACTCCATTCTAGAAATCACATTAAATATCCAGGTCTCGAACACACCTTCACTCTTCAATCCCACCAACCTATTGAGAAAAGTAATGATACTGTAGTACTCTCTCTTGAACTTAAGCCTGAATAGTTGCTTAGGCAACTTGGAGAAATGGGATTTGGGCTTCTCTTTCTAAGAGTTGATCACCTGTTAAGATTTGACTATATTCTCTTCATAATACTTTCTAGCACCATCCTTGTCAAAGGCCACCACATGGGACCTATCAGGCATGTCAAAGGTTGCAACAATGGACACAGGACAAAAGCCTGTTAAAATCCTGCCCTGGGTACCAATAATCCTCTATTTCCCTCTATCATAATTATTGGCACAGTCAAGCACCAACTCATAGCACTACACTGTGGAAGGAAAACCTGCCAGATGAGCCAATCTAGAATCTACCATTCTTTTTGCCAATAGAGGAGGGCTCGGTGCTGTCATCTCAGCCTTGAACTCTTCATAGTCCCACCTACCTACATTTGTATCTGTGATTCCTGACCAAATTGAGGTCAGCTTGCTCTCAGGAATTTAGCTCTTTATATCTAATTTCAACTTCTCTGCATCTGAGATGGTAGAAGTTTCCACACCTGGATCTGTTGCCTTTCCCTTGCCTCGACCAACAACATCCTATCCTGATCCTTCCTGTAAACACATAAAGATGACCACAATAAAATCCACAAGAAACAACAAGTGTAGGAAATTATTACCTCAAAGTTCAGGATTTAGCCCCCCTCGTGGATTCTACACTAGAGAGGATTTTCGGGAAAATCTAGACCAGGTAGATTCCAGTGAACCAAGCATGCAAAATCCCATAATATCATTTAAATCCATCAATTAACAAAGGAAAACCATTAGAAACACTTACCATAAGCTCCTTAAATAAATCAAATACATCATCAATAAATAGATCCTTCCATAAATATCAAATTCAACCTTTCTCCCGAAAACTCGGAAGAATCCGCTAGAGACGGATTTTGGTGAGAGCAACACCAATTACAACTAACCTGGGAAAAAGGAGGGACCACGGAACATTCAAGAAAATGTAGAGTGAACGAATTTTGGCGAAATTCGGATATATCAAAATTAAAGCATGAAATCAGTAAAAGGACCCAATCGCGGATACCGGGAAAATTTGGAGGAAGCAAATTTTGGCGAGATAAATGAAATCCTGAAAAAAGTGATAAAAGAGAAAGAGAGAGAAAATTCGGGGAAATATGGGGGAAGTGGAATTTCGTGAGGACCTCAAAAACCCGAACCTGTCCACATTCACACTAATTTCACCAAAACTATTTAACAACTCTGGATCTAAAGCCTGCATTTCGAAATCAACTTAACCTAGACCTCCAATGAATGATACGCGAATCTAAAACACTCCTCACAGCAATTTGAGGAGGATTGGCCATGCCCTAGGTCAAGAACCCTAAAATGTCTACCATGAAAGCACAGGGCACAAGGCACGACTCACTCACACACAAGAATTGAAAGCCTTAAAACCAATGCAAGCAAACGCCCAAACGAGAAGCAATACCAGACCAAGAACAGACACCAACGACCAACCAAGCGGACTGGTAAAGCAACACAAACCCCCAAAATTCCCAAACAAGATGCGCATACCCAAGGACACCAGGAAATCATGAAATACTAGGAAATAAATCAAGCAAATCAATCGAAATCAATAGAGTAAAAGATCAATTCAACATACCATGAAACCGTAAGGGCCGAAACTGGCGATGCCAATAAAAAACTGTCAAATGCGAGCAAGACACAATCCACGCACATGAAATCTAGATGTACAGTCCAAACAGCCTCAAAAATCTCAATCCAAGAAAACACCAAAAGCTCCAAGACTCAAGCTCAAATGATAGCAAATGTACAAACTCAAATGATCATTTACCTCCCAAAATCTAATATATCAAAGCCCCAAAGCATCCACACAAATGCCATTAATGCGGTTGACAAGACAGCCATGACCACAAAAACCCGGGGATTCGACGTGGTGATGGACTTCAGGGAAATCCGGACCATACAAATTTTCCCGAAAATAGGGCAAAAGGCAGCAACTTTGGATATTAAAAGGAAACCGAGAGAATCCGGCCCAAGCAGATTTTCCCGAAAATAGTGAAAACTCTGAGACAATGTCAGAACTCAAGATTTTCAATAAAACTCATAAGTGTGCCACTTCAATTGGCAAGATGGACATTAAAGCACAAACCCAAGCAAGGAAAAACCCCTAGAAAAGAAGGGCCAAAACACCAAAAAGAAAAAAAAGAGGGTCCCTACTTTCAGTGGGGCATTTGTGCAAAAATTGCATAACAATAAGGACACTCCTCCCATAGACTGTGTCATTACAAAAATATCATTGTTAATAGCTTTCAAAAAGTACAAAAATGCATACTCAGGAGATAGCCTTACTGTTGTAGGGATTCTATCCCAGGTCCTCTGAAATCTAAAGCTAAAATCATTCATTTGCTCTTGAGGAGCTCTTTTTATAGTGGTCAGTCACTCCAGTAAGTATAAATTATCCGATCTATCCTAAAATTGCTTGTGTAATTTATCCCCTAACTCATCCCACGTGGAAATGGTCCCCACTCCAAGACTTCTAAACCACTGCAGTGCTCTTCCTTTAAAAGACGTGGCAAGTAACCTTATAGCCATGTCCTCTTGTGTGATATGATGAACACCACATAAGGAGGCAACATCCCGTATATGCTCAATGGGAGTTATTTGATCTTCTGTAGTGAAGATTGGAAAAATTTTAAGAGCTCCCATCGGTATAGCATTGTGTTGTGTGAGATTTAATGGAGTGCCTCCATTAAATGGCACAAATGTTTGATTTCTTGCAGCCATTTGAGGTGCTCGTGATGGATTGACTTGAAACTGGAAAAGAGGAACAAAGCCTATAGCAGAAGAAATTCCTACTGGGCTTCTTGAGGGTGAATTTGTTGTTCTGAAATTTGGTGAAGCAGAGCGAGCTTCACTTTGCTTCTTAGATGGTCATCCTCTCCTCCTTGGTGGAGAAAATATCGATTTAGGCCTAACACCAGGTGGTGTAGACTGAATTATTTTTGAGGGAGGCGTCCTTTTTGCTGCTCTACCCTACCTTCTGGGTGGAGAGAGCTGTAAATAATCAAAACCTTTGGAACCTCTCATTTGTATCCTTCTCATATGCTATGAAAACACTGAACCTGCTATCTTCCCCTTTATGGAGTCCCCAAACATGCTTGTAAACCTCTTAAAAGGCTTGCAAATCTACTGGTTACACATCAAAACCAGCAAACAAATTGAAAAACTAAATTGTCTAAGTCGATAGTCCCACCGGGCGTGCCAAAATTGTTAACTACTGAAAATGCACCCTGTTGAACCTAGTGTTCAACACCTCAGTGTAACATGGGAAGACCTCTAAAGTTGTGCGTTACTTGTAGGTAGAGGTCAACCTCCGAAGAAGGTCGGCATCCTACGGTGCTATCTGAACTACTGAATGATAAGGAAAAGGAAGAAAGACATTCATAAAAATGAAGATAATTCATCTCTATGGTGATGCACCTAATTGAAGTCAGGACTACAAAATTCAGAAAATTTAACACTCTGATTATAATGATTGAAAACTTAAAAGGGGTTTGCACAACTTATTTTTGTATGTCACTGAATAAGTATTTAATGACAAGGTCTTAATGTTCAGACTTTTAGAAGGAAATGGATTCACAACTACAATCCATTTACAAAAAATCAAACACAAACTATGACCTGCAATAACAATATCTTATATAAAGGTGTTGAATGAGATGAAGCTATAAGGAAATGATAATACCTCACAAATAACTTCGATGAAATCTCTATGATGCACACAATGAAGCAAATTAAAAGAAGGAAAAAATAATTCCTAAGAAATAATTAGTGCTCAAAGGTCTCTACTGTATTCCATATCCAAGCTTGAGTTACAAAATATGCTAAAGTCTAATAAAGGACTGTAGAATCACTATCTTTAGAAATCTACCAATTTAGAACTAACTATCAAATGAGTTTCAAAAGTGGCTAAGTAGCCAAGCTCCAAACAGTTCCACCAAAAAAGGAACTAGAAGCATCTTGGGTCGTATGCAACAATAAACCCATAAATTTAGCCCCTAGATTATCTCCAAAAAGGCTTCAAATAGTTGAAAAAGTCATACAAGACTTAATCAAAACATAAACACTTGTCAAAAGTGCCTCAAACTGAGTCAAAAACATCTAAATTCACTCTTACAAAGATGAACCACTCCCTAGATACGCTCCTAATGTTTGCAAACTTCTCACAACCCCCCTCCATTCATGGCATATGTTCTCAAACTGCAATAAGTGCCCCAATATTCTCTCCCTAATGTAAATCAAACATATCTTCTGTTCTTTTTTGTGTCACACATTGAAAAACTCATCACTTTCTTCTCTCTTTTTTTTTGCATTTTTTTTTAAAATAACAATTTTGATGAAGTAATTTATAATGCATTACTTGATCAAAATTGTTTTACATCACAATTAATGCAAAAAAAAATTAAAGGAGAATACAACTAAGAGAAAAAAAAAACCATAACAAGCCCATGAGGTATTAGTTGACACTCCATTAAAATAAAAGATGGTTAAAAACAACTCCCATCGTCTATAAGGAAACTAGGGTTTCAAACCCTAAAGCCAAACATGGGAAAATAAAATGAAACTATCACTCAATTGACATGTCGATGCCTTATAGAAACTTCTAGCAGCTGCCAAGGGTTTACTCGAGCTTCACCTGCAATTCATGGAGAACTTTAGCTACTGGGTAAGACTTTTGTTCGTCATGCATCTTTGTTGGCATACTTCGAACTGCATCTCTATAGCTTTATTTTCTTATTTGCTTTGTTCATAGGAAGATACAATGCACTCTTCAATAAGATATATATGCAGATCTTTTGGCTCCATCATATTCAACCTGGATTTGAAAGGCATGAACTCCATACATATTCCTTGTGCTCACGGGTTCCTCCTTTGTCATAGTAAACCCCATACATATTTCTTGAGCTCAGCACCTACATAAGCATCTCTTTGCCTTTTGTGCAGGCCATGTGCTCATTCTGGAAACTCTACATTTTAAAGGTCGCAGCCATGTGTTATTTTTTCCCACTCATTTTTATGCTTTCTTATTCTCTGTGATTACATGTGCCTTTCTTGTAGTAGTCATTTGTGTATTTCATAGCACATTTCACTTCTGTATTTGGGAGATAGCTTACTTTTTCCTTCATGCACTATTGTAGATTTGGGTTTTCCTGTGCTCATTTTGGAAACTCTGTATTTTAATGGCCGCGGCTATATGCTTCCTGTAGATTTTATTAATATCCATTGGTTTCCATGGGTTCACATGCAGATCTACTGGCATCTCGAGATTTTCATCTCTATTTTCCTATATATATTTATATAATCTTATGTAGGTTCAGACATTTATGCACATGAATAAAGGATTTGGGCCATGTAAATATTATATGTGATGTCGCTTTTGGAAAACAAAGGTAACTTTGTTTTAATGGTTGTCACAAGGCAGTGTTCATTGAACTGTCACACCTATATTCATAAATTAAAACTATCCATTCATTCATGACTGTTAAGGCTACAAGAAGACTGTCATCCCATCTCCATATGTCTTACTTGCAGCCCTGATCTTGTAGCATTCCTCCTCGATATTGATTGCTCACTTTGTTGCATTCTTAGATCAGTATTGTTATTGTCATCTTTATCACCTTATCACTGTGCACTTAAGGAGAGCTTTCCTCTTGACTGTATTATTGTTTAGAGCTTTTTATGATGATTGTAACCATCCCTTCAACCCATGGTGAACTGTCGCTTTAAAAATTTCAAGGTTATTGGCACCTCCTCCAGCTTTGAAACACCTAAACACCATATTGATACATTTTACATTGGTTACCTTAAAGTAACACAGCCACAATGACTGAGGTTGTCACTACTGGAGCAAACAAGATTATCATTGTCACATACCTGTCAGTGAATATTGTTATCAGGAATGGAACCAGCCTGCCTGTCCATTAAGACCATCAATGTCCCTAGCTATGATGCCTTCATAACAGTGAAACCTTATTACCTTCTCATACATTGAATATTGTCCCTATATACCTTAAGAGGTTGATCCATGAAAACATCCTTACATTCAGAAGTTGGCTTTATTTGAGTATGCATTTAAGATATCAAACTGCTTTGTAATGGATCTGTCATATATAGTATATCATGATAACCCTCCTGTCGGTGAATGTCATAATATCTATTGCTTTTGCATCTCTGTTTATGTCAGCATAATACTATTAATGTAAAAATTGCAAATGATGGCTCTCTATTGCATATGATTCTTCATGCAACCTTCTGTAGCACTACGAGCTTGTAACACTTATATTCATAACTTGAAGAAATTTACTCATGATATTCTTGTATGCACATTTTATTATGAGCTGGGCTCAATCCTTGTTGGAGCCTCGTTCTACCCCACTGATTTTGATTTGTCATATTTGCACCTGTAGCTGCACAAGAAACAAACAAGTTAGAAAAAATGACTGTCTTTTGTGTGTACGTTGACCAAATGGTTTTTCTAAACACCTGAGGCATTCATTGATCAACTGATGCTCATGGAGATAAATTGATGCACGGATAGGTGGATAACATAAATGATCATGTATAGCTTTGACTTTTTATTGCTTAGAGTATAACTCGAACACATTGCTTGACTGTTGTAGGAATAGAAGCGTATGGAAACTAGGAAGGACAAGCAACGAGGACACATCAGAGTGAGGCAAGCCTTAACCAGTCATTTAGGAAATGACTGGTCATCCCCTCTACATACTTATTTATTTTCTTCATTTATTCATGTATCAACCTATCTTTATTTGCATCAAAGAAAATTCAGTCTCACGACTTGCTGTGTGAGACACATGTATCTTATCATACTCAATAAAGATTACATTGTTAGAAATATGTGTCTTTCTATATTAAGTGCATATATATGAATGTAATAATCTGTAGTTGCAATCTTTTAAATTTTTTCATTCATGTATTTGAATGTGATAAAGAAGGATGATAGATGCACCTTTTCTTCCTCAGTTTAAAACAAGCTCTACCCTTTTGAACGAGTATGGTGAAAAATGGGTAATAGTAACTATGTAAGTGTATGTATTGTTTTATTGTTAAATAATAAATGGATTATGCATGCTTTTAGAGGTTGAGTTTTCTCTATTGAGGTTTTTCCTAGGGTATATCTTGTGTTATCTTTTGGCTTATCTATTTTGATCTATTCATTATGGTTATTCTTTATAATCTTGTACATGTTTTTATCTCATGGGTTTATGTAGGAAATAGATTAAAATAATTAGGTATTGATGTATTATTTCCTAACTAGGGGTGAATTCAAATACATGCCTCTTATAAATTGTGATTTTATTGTTTGAGCTAAGTGATGGGAGCAAATGAGGCCCTATTATCTCATTATTTTTTTTCCTTTTTACCCTCATTTACATTGTCTTACCTATACTTCCTGTCACTATTTTTTGTAGGAAAATAGATATATTTAATAAATTGTTAAAGAAATTAAAACTATCCAAAATGTTGATTATTCAAAGAAATGTTAATTGTTTCATGATTAAATGATAGGGGATAATTAAAGGCATGGTTGAAGCTATTGAGTATGTGGAGAGTGAAGGACCGATGAAGAATGGAGATATTAGAATGGGATGATTTCTAAGTTGTCTTGTTTGGAATTACTTTTGAGTTATTAGTATTTTTGTTTTGTTAACAAAAAAATGTTTGTTGGCCATAGGTCGATAATCTATTTTTTATTAAACAATTTGGTTTGTTGGTCATGCGCCATAGCAAACCCAAACTCTATAAATCTTTGGTATATCGATTAGTATATATGTGTGTGTATCTAAGACTCATGGGATAATGATTAATCGATTAATATATAGATAGAACTCTTTCTCTACTCTAATTTGAATAGCATTTTAGTGTATGTATGGCTAGGTCAATGTAGATCAGACATTTTTGTTTCATCACCTAATGAACTAGGGAGCAATGGCCCACTTCCTAGGTCACTCAATGATTATGTCTTTATTTTTCTTTGGTATTGTGTGATTTTATTTCTACAATATTTTTGTTCTATGTAAGTAACGTGTGATTTTATTTTTGCAGTATTTCTATCTTGTGATCTTGTTTAAATCTTAATCTTATTCTATGCTAATCTTAATATTTGTGAGTAGAAGATTATTAATCATAGTGTGAAGCGAGTTTATACTAGCTTTAGATAAAGGTTTTCTACTACCATTTTATATTCTGTAACAAACTCTATTATACTTCCTGGCACAGTCCTTGGCACACTTCCTAGCACAGTTTTTGTAGCTTCCTATCACAAAGTAGAAACTAAATTAAAAATGAATTGTTAAACAAGATTTCTAGATTAAGCCATTTTGCACACTTAGCTGCATATCATTTCCTCTTATCTCATAAACTTTAGCCCTTAAGCATATAGCCCCAATGTCTTTCATAATTCCTACATTCTCGGATTGACAAGGTACAAATTTGAACTGCAAGATAAATTCTTAGCCTTAATTCCCAAATCCAGAGTACTCAATTTTGACCAAAATTTTTTGCGTTAGTGTCGGGGAAAGGCATTAAAGGCCTAAAAACTTAGTGAGTTGAGGAAGGACCAGTGTGCTAAGGTGAAATTCTATGCAATCATTGAACTCACCCAAGTAATTAACCTTGGTTTTCTATATTTTAGATCATATAGATGCATGAATCACATTAGAGATAGTAAAAGAAGGTTTGTTAAGAAAGATATAGGAAATAGTTCAAACCAGGAAAACCCACAAAAATAATTAAATCCATTAATTGTGAATACACCAAGAAAAAAGGAGTTAGTTAAACCCAATATTGAAAAATGTGTCATTGAGTCCACTTTTGAGTCTTTTTCTAGTACCCAACAAGAGTCACTTGAAAATTCATTTAAAAAGGTTGCTAAATTATTTTGAGAATCTTACGAACTCCAAAGTGGTAGAACTCCAATACACAAAGACCCCAAGCCATTTTCATTATTTTACACCCCTTGGGTATTTGAAACCATGGCCAACAACAACAACAAAAATAATGGTGAAAGAGAATTATCCAATAACAATCATGTTACCTTTGAGTTTCCCATTACTCATACAAAGGAGGATGCCCCCATGAAAAACAAACCTCACTCTTCCTTGCCCATTTTCTGAGGTCTTTCTATGGAAGACCCTGACATGTTTCTCTTTGAATTTGATGTTTTATTTCATAGTTATGATTATCATAATGATGCACAAAAACTTAAATTATTTCCAGCCACTTTGAAAGGTGCAGCATTGCGATGGTTCATGAGACTAGTATGTGAAACTATTCATAGCTGGGATAACATGAAGACAAAGTTCTTGGAGAAATACCAAGAATATTACAAGACCAAGGAAATCAAAGATGACATATTTCATGTAAAATCCCTCCGTTTTGGCTTCTTTCTCAAATAGTGTTCTTTGCTTTGTTTTAGTTTTTCAGTTACTTTGATACTTTGAGATACCTTATCATGTGTGTGTTATTTGATCGCTATTTATAAAATGATATAGACTATTTGTGGTTGTGTGATGTATCTCTTTGATGCTTTATTGTCATGCTTTAATTGGTGTAATAATGTTAGTTGTTATAACATGTTTATTGCATGAGTTATTTGATTATGATGGAACTGTCACTTATGATGAGTGTATTGGTGAAGGGGATGGGGTCGCATCACTCACTTGTAAGTGCCCTACGATTCTGTGATTTCCTCTTCACTATGTGTATTTTATGTTGTTTATATACATGTACTTTGATATCTCATTTACATGTTTGTAGGTACATGGCATCGACTCCACTTGGTTTCATAGGTTTGAGAGTGTCGACCCAACGGTAAAGTTGAACGAGAGATAGTAACTAAGTAACATGTGTTAGGTCTACACCCTAGCCACAGTGTGTCGTCAGTTTTGTTTGGTGTGTCTTCGTTTGCCTTGTTTATTACTATTTAATTCTACAGGGTTTATGTTATGAAAATAAATGTTAAATTATGCATTAAATGATGTTGGTATTTATTTAATTAATTTTTTGATAATATGATGGAAGCTTTCAATTTAAATTAATTAATTAAATTTAACTTATTTAGTAAATTAAATTTAATCCTTGTGGTTTAATTTATTTATTAAGAAAGTTGTTTGATGGAATTAAATTTAATTTGGAAATTAAATTATGTTTTGAGTTTATTAAAAATACTTTGAGGAAAACAAATATGGGTTGTTAAAAGATAATTGTTAATTTCCAGCATGTTATAGTTAATTAATTGGGAATTGTTGAAAAAAATGAATTCCTGGAGGGAATCTTGGCTTTGGGTGAGGAAGCGAAAAGCTTCTTCATGGCAAAGGTTAAGATGTTTTTGGAGGGGTTGAAAATTGGGGAAGAACAGAAGATTTTTCTTTTTGTAAAAAAAATTGAAAGGGATTTTGGATTGTAAGGAAATTGAGGAAAATTTTTGCATTCTTAGATTTGTTTGGGATAGATTGTTGTGGTGTTGGATTCAATACTATGCTTGAGAATTTAGATTGCTTGGAAGAAGCTATGAAAGCTTTGTTGGAAGCTTTGGAAGAGGCTCGACATCAGAAACTCCAATTACTCCAGAAGATTCATTGAAACAGGTTCCATTCTTATGTTATTGTTTTGGTTTAAATTTTTAAATGGAATTGTATTATTGTAGAAAAGATTGCTATGCTAGACCTGTAGTAAAAAGCTTTATTTTGTTTAAGAAAAGAAAAATTTAAGGCTTATGTGATTGTCGTGAAGAAATATAGAGCCTCTATAGGAATAATTTTACAATGAAATCAGAGAGTAAGATTGGAGAATCTTTTGTGGAATTAATAGTTTAAACAATAGAAAGACCCAGAGGAAAAAAAAAAAAAAATTTAGGGAATTTTAGTTATAAGATTTGTGTTGAAAATTGTTAAAACCTCTATAAAGAAATTGTTTTAAACAATAGGAAGTTTTAGAAGAAACAACAGAGACTTTTTAAATCTTTCTAGAAATGGATTGGAAAAAATTTTGGTAAATAGTTTAGGGAAAAATCATTGCCTCTTTATTCTTCTCTATAATTTGGCTTCCTTCCTATAGATTGCATTTCAGAAAATTTATTTCCAAATCATAATAATTGGTTAATAGATTTATATAAATATACATATATACATTGTAATCTATATATATATATATTTATATTTATATTTATATTTTATGGTTTGTATTTTTGTCATTTTTTTTGGTGATTACTGTAGCAGTCCGTACAGCGAATTCATTTTCTGGCTGGAACGAAATTGCCCAGAGTTTTAAAAATTTAATGTTTAATGTAAATGTGTGGAGGGGGGGGTTTTTAACTTTACCACCACCCACACCTCACCATGGGTGGAGCGTTGCCTAGGAGGTAGTGTGCCCACCAAATGGGGGGATGCACTGCTCCTTAACGAGTGTTGCCCCATTTCAAAGGGAGGTTGGTTGTACGTAAGTACAGTCCGGTCCCTTGGACACTGTGTAGACTTTGTTAATTTATGAAATTTCGTCTACCCTTTTTTATTTTCGTGGATTTCAATATAGTTTAAGGTTATTTATTATGAAATATATATTATATATTATATATATATACATTGTGTATATATATGTATATATTGTGTATATATAATGTGTATATATAATGTGTATATATCTATATATTATATATATATATGTTATATATATATATGTTATATATGTGGTTTGCAAATATTAATTATATATTTTATGTATATATATTAAATATATATATATATATTTAAAATAGTTTTATTTCAAAATAGAAGCATGATTTATGTTTAATTGGAGAAAATTAATTTAGCTATTTTGCAGAGAGTTTTATTAGGTTGCTTTTTAAAGTAATCGAGGAATTGATTTCCTATGTAATTCCATATTTCCCTTCTTTGTAACAAAAAGGCATTTAATTATTTTAATTGATTATTTTATTAAGGCAATGGTTACCTTCACTGTGATTTCCATATAAAGGGAAATGGATTTAGAATATCCAAAAGTAGTTTATTTCCTCGCAATTTCCTTCTATGTTTATTTCCTCTGTATTTCTTAAGGGGAAGTGGGTTTAAATTATTTAAGACTTCCTGTAGTGAAAGAGGGAAATGGGGTTGTATGTTTAATTGAGTCAACCCAGTGATTGTACCCTTGGTTAGTGCTTTTGATTTGGTCAATGTAAGCTGGTTTCCATGAACGGGGAAGTGTTACCCTTATGTCTTATTTAGGGTGGATGTTACTTTTGGATTAGCACTAGGTTGCCTTGGGTTGTGGAATTGTTCCACTAAGTTGTCATAGGGGAGTGGCTTGCAATGAGCACCAGCACACAAAGGGGTGCCAAGATAACTTGTTGTAGGTTGGTAATCAAGTGATAATGTAATTAACTTGTTAGGGGTTGGGTAGCTTCAACACTTAATCAAGACTAATATGCCTCGCTCATAGACCCTTGTGCTAGTGTAGCCTTGGGATGAGATGAGGGCCTGGAATGGCATGATTGGTATCTTGTCTTCATGAAAGATCTTCGATTCCACTTTGGACTACATGTGGGGCTGGAAGTTGTTAGAGGTTTCCAGGAGATCCCAAGATGGGGGTTGGGGCCTAGGAAGACTCACCAGGATATCCCATGTAGCATTGTGATGACACTCCTCCTAGGTCAACTATGTTGTTGGTATTGTGAATTGAAAGATTGTATAAATTGAAAGCAATGTAACCTTGTGTTAGTTTGGTGTAAATAATTGGTTGAGTTAGTGTGTGTGTGTGTGTCAGCCTATGATTAGAAGTTGTAGGTTTGGCCATGTTATCTTATTACTATCTCCTAGCATGGGGGGTGGGCCTTCGAGTAGCACTCGGTTGGGTGGAACATGCACCATACACCATCGGGTCCCCCTTCAACCTTTAGTTATTGATGGAAAGGTTTCCAATTGGAGATCTTGTGGTTCCCAGTATTCATTTCATGCTATGTTGTTATTTCAGTTTGGCTCATGTAGTTAATACTCCTCATTTGTAGTCGAGGTGGATATTTGTATAATGTATCACATTTGTATAATTTGCCTCATTCAGGGAATGACAAATGTAACCTTATGATTAAGTTAATGTATATGGAATTTTTATTGTATCACTTTATGTTATGGTGAGATTTATTATGTATGGAATGTATGAGTACTCAAATTATTTATGTGAGTAAATTTTATTGATGTCATATGATGTATGTATGGGTTTTAAGTAATATCAGTCTTGTAGCCTTAGAGGTTGTTGTCAATTAGTAAGTGAATATGTATGTTAATTACACTTTAAATAAAAAAAATTGTGCACTTAAGTAGTTAATTGCAACTTCCTCTAGGGTTGCATGGCGGGGCATTACATTTCACATCATGTGATGCAAAGAGGAAACCTTAGAAGACTACCTTGAGTGATTCTTATTTAGTCTTCAAAGGACTAGGCAAACAAGGTTGGACAATGATACTATAAAAATTCTCTTTCTTAGGGGGATTAGGGATGAATGTTTAGATATTTCAAATCTTATGGGGGGTGGGGATATTTCCAAATTGAGATTTGATGATATTTGCAATTTTTTAGGAACTACTCAAGGTCCACCCAATCGGTTAGAGGGTACACTAGGAAGCATGTTTCTTTCAGCGGAACATCAAGTGTCACCAAAAGTGAACTAGGTACATTCTTAGAAGATCTCAAAACCAATCTTCTAAGTCACATGGGTAAGAAAATTGAAACCTTGTACACTTGTAAGAAACAAGAAGAGGTTGAAAAATAATTTGTTGTGTTCTATCCTAATTGTCATAAAAAATATAGTAGTGAGGAATGTCCTTATAGCAAAACAAAATGTTATTCCTTATAAGATGCTAGTAAGGCTACTACATTACAACCTCCTCCAACTGACATGACAAATGTGGACTTCAATGAAGAACCCAATTACTATGTGGCCCCATGGAGGCCTTGGCCTCCATGAACTATACCCCTAGTGATGAATGGACCTCTTAATGCAGGGCCTAATGGACAACCCAATTCCTTACCAGCTTAGCCAGGATGGTATGGGGGATGGAAACAACCTCCACCTTATTAACAATGGAAAAACCAATACCTGTATGCCCCTCAATCTTGGTAGCAAGGGTGGAGGATGTCACCATCGTAGTTTTTACAATATCCACCATATCCTACACCACCTATGAATACTTTATACCAACATCCACCATAATTCTTGCCACCAATACTACCTTCATCCACTAGTCCACCATCCAACTCATCATAGCCACCTAAGGAAACACCTATTCCTGCACAACCAACTCCAAATATGAATAGCAAGGTGGCACAACCAAGTTACAATAATGAGGTGTCGGGTTACCCAACCTATCCTATCAACACATTAGACATAAATGGAGTTTAGTTATGATTAGGAAAATCCCTTCAAGGGCCCACTATTACTAAAATCACTGATGAACATGAAGAACCATCTAGGTTTCCTTCATACCCTGATAGGTTCCAATCTCATCCCAAACAAAAGGAAGTGGTTGAGCTAGAGTTTGATTTTTTCAATGAATTGAGAAATGTTAACATTAAGATTTCTCTTTTGCAAGCCATCAAGGACATTCCTATGTACACAAAGATAGTTCAGGATGTTTCCACCTAAAAGTAGACAAATAAACGAGATCCAAAAATGGTACAAGTTATTGGGCAACTTGTTGACCTGATGTTGGGAACTATTTCAATTGCCAAATATTCAAACCTAGGTAGTCCTACAATTTAGGTACGAATTGGTCATATTGTCATTCCTAATACTTTAATTGACTTATGAGTTTCCATTAATGTCATGATCAATGAGACTAAGGAAAATTTGTTCCTTCAAGGACTTAGGCCCACACCTACAGTCCTATAGATGACGAACCACTCCCTATTCAAACCTGGAGGTATGATAGAAGATGGTATTTTTGTTGACTCTTGGGAATACCCTAATGTCTTCATAACTTTTCAACCCAAAATAAAGCTAAGGGGATACCCCCTAATTCTAGTAAGACCATGGTTGGTGAAAGTTGATGCTTATATCAATTGTAGGTCAAGTAATATTTTGATTTCTAATGGGGAGAAAAAGAAGAAACTGACCTTGTACCTGCCTATGCAACCACTATTGGACACTGAAGAACCCTTCTGGGTTGATAGTGATTTGGAGGAGTCTCTTCTTATGTTGACCATTGATCAAGCACTTGGTATGGAGGAATTATTAGAGGATACTATCTTTTCAAATTTCTTTCAAAATCAATATGTGTATGATGATGTTTTAGAAATATTTATTTTTCATTCTTGTATAGATAAATGTCTATTTGAGAACTTTCCATTATTAAGTGATTCACAATCACTGTAACATTTTATTACATTACATCAATTACTTCTACATAATTGTGTATATGGTCCATTATTTCTTTCTAACACTTATTTTCCATCCACCTCACAAGCACACGCTATAGTTTTTCCTATAAAGTCTCAACCTATGGAAGTTTTACCAGGGCATACTTTACAACTCTGAAATTCACATCATTCACATCACACACTTCACACACCTCATCCCTCAACAACTCAAGTCATATTTATCTATTTCAACCTTGAAACCTTTCTCCAAGGTCGGATATGCACCTCAAATGTGCAAATTCAAATTAGATTGGTGCCAAAACACTTTTATGGTAGATAGAAGTGAATGTGGACCACATCAAAACTTAATTGTGACCCAAATCAACAATACTACTCAACCAAATGCTTCATTAAACAATAGTTATCCTTTGCATGTAGTGTAAACACCAAGTCAGTTGTTACCCATACAAACACCATTAAAATATTAAGTACACACTTCCTCAAACCCAAGGACAACTTGTAAACCAGATACCATGCTTGAAAATGATCTAGAATACTCCACAAACACCCTAAAATCCAATAAACTTCTTCACAGAAAATTTCACCTAAAGATTGTAAGAGACCAATACACTCAAACTACTCTATTATACACTATAACTCTATAAACCATCTTCTAAAGAACAAAACCTCAATCCCTCTTGAATGAGGTAGACTACCGACAACATCAACACACCTTAAGAATCACAAGACCTAAAACACACTTATGGAGAAATGTAGAGCAAAGACATTTCTCCTAGACACCTCTGTAATGCACAGTTCATACTTTGATGAACATAACTTCCACTATACATCAATCCAACACACCAACTCTTGAAGACACCTCTAAAAAATTCTCACCAATATATTTTAACCACATGAGAAGATCTTCAACCTAGAAGAAATGTGGAGAAAAACAAGAACATCTCTCTGTAACCCAGAAAAACATTGCAACATGCTATTTCCTCTTTTTATCAAATTTTCTAAAATGAACTTGGAAACAAGCACTAGAGACATATCCTCGTCATCTTGAGAAAAACTACATCCAAAGGTAGAATCTTATCAAAGCAACACCAAAGGTTAACACTAGTAGCTTAACTGATGACAACATAATGCAACAAGTCAAAGCATAGACAACACCAACTGTTCATCTTCAACACCAATCTCCCTCAACACATACACTTGACACCAATGACAACAAAAGCTTTTTTAAATCAATGAAATCACCAATCTACACATACTTGCAACACAATATAGAAACCAAAGAATTACTTTAGCAAATAATAATTGCACTATAAAAACCAAGAACTCTATTGCAAGTATGGCAAAATACTTGACATTCATGAAGTGTAATGACAAGATATTTGAGCTTGCATATAGAGAATACAAGAAATATCAAGTCACAAGATAGCGATCAAGGGAGATGGATAGAACAAAGTATATTGAGAGGCATGGTGTGACACATGAAAAGGAGAAAAACACATAGAATGACAATCATAGTAATGAAAATCCTAGTGATGATGATTGTCAAACATGAATAATAGGGGCATAAATGATAATAAAATACCTCATAAATATAGTTCATCTCACTATGAGCATTCTTGAGCATGTATAGTAGGTTCTTATAAGGTTAAAAGATAGAACTTTAGAAGACATGGAGTCATATGATGTATGAGAAGGTAGATCCTACCGAATGGGGAGAAGTCTTTGTAAAAATGATGGTTCTTATGATGTTCTACATATCTCTATGCATGAGAAGAGGATGGTGGGACTAAAAGTGAGGTAGTGACAGTGCATGAGGACTTACCAATCCATGACAGCTTAATATGCCTTAGTGATATGAGGGTCTGTCATCATAGAACGGACGTCTAAAACAACAATGCCTTAGTGATTTTCATTTCAAATCACATCAAAGACACAAAAACTATGCCATAAAGTGAAAATAGGCACAGTGGATCCCCCATTGATCTTTCAGATAAAATTAAATGCTTAACAAGATAGCAGATTCAACATAAGCATAGACTCAAGAAACTAAATCAAACAACCATGAAAGACAAACATGTGGACACACAAATTTATGTGGGGAAAACCTTTTCAAGTAAAAAACCCCACCCTCCAAAACACTTAGCTCAAATTGTATTATTCAGCAACAAATAGTTACAATACAATCTCAGAGCTATGCTCTTCATAAGATTACATCTTGTCCATTTGGAGAAATATAGGCAACACAAAAAATACAAAATCTTCACATGGTTACAATGTCTTCAAATGACATACTATGTAGATTCCCTTCAGCTCCTTAGTTGACTATCATAGCTAGCCTCATAGCCAGCCCAACCTCTAGGCATCTTAGGTTCACACCTTTTTTGATCTGAGAGTCTAAGTGTTCATGGTTATTCTACAATATGCAAAACCACTTGAACACTCTCAGCCTCTCTCTATTCACTCATCATACTTTATCATGCACACGAGATTACTTTATAATCTCTTATCGTGTACCTACCTGTTCTACCTATTCAAGCAATCAACGATCATCAATATATTTAATTATCCCACCTACAAGCTTCCATCACTCTCTGATAACATGCACCATCTTCTGTAGACATCAAGCCGCCCAACATTAAAATAATGCAGCCTATCACAATCAGAAAATAATCATTCCACCAGTCAGATCTTAAAGATCTTTCCACGTGTCGCTTTCCCATTCGTTCGATACTTTGACCTCTTGTCAAACTCATTTAATCTCGGTCGACTGAGCTCTAAGCTCATCTTTTTCTTCCACCGTGCTACCACTCTGAGTCCAAACATCCACCATGGTTTCACGGTGAGCCCATGTTGACCCATTCTCTGCCTGCAACCACGCCACCGTTAGGCTTGGTTTTTCCCATTGTGGTATGGCAGTGACTGCCAGGCAGACTGCCATGGTCACACTCGTGCTACCACAGAGGCCGCCAAGCCACCCCGTAGTAGGGCGATGACCACCTCGGCAGACCATTAGCGGTCATACCACTGCCACCGCGATCAGCCAAATCACCGCCCGTGGTGGGGCAGTAACCACCAGGCTTCACCACAGATGGCATACTACAGCCACCATAGTCTCTTTGAGCACCACCTGTAGTAGGGCAGTAACTGTCACCGGACCACCATCCTTCAACCACCAGTGACTTATCACGCCCACCATGGCTTAGAGAATAAGCCTTTGTGATAGGGTGGTAATCGCCAAGCCTAACCGCTGCTGCTACCACACCACCGTGCCACCAATGAGCAACCTCCATGGTAAGGAGGAAAGACATCACTCCACCACCATGCCTCTCATCATGCTACCATGCCACCTCCGAGTGACCCTTGCAGTATGGCGGTAACCACCACACCGACTATCGCAGCTCACTGCGCCACCACCAGTCCAAAAGAAGACCACCACGATAGGGTGGTAACACCACCCAATCGCCGGACCAAGCAAGATGGCCTGCGGTAAAGTGATAAACCGCTCAACTGCACCACCAAGGTAAGCTTGCAGTGGTATGGCAATAAAGGCCAGAAACATGAAGAAATCGCCCAAGTCTTCAAGGGAAACTAGAATGTTGAGGCATAAATTTCCCAACAATCTCCCACCTGACGAAGACATACTGGCTTCCTCCAAAATGTGAACAAGGACCAACACCATGCTTTGACGCTCCAACCAAGACACATGCACTAGTCTCTGGAACACAAGCATCAAATCCTTCAGATGGAAAAGGCACCACAGTAGCAAAACCAAAGCACAATGCAAACACAGAACGAGAAACCCTTCTCCAGAACAAGATAAACCATCAACTAGAAAAGCAACCATAAAAATGACTGCCCTCATCCAACTGACCAAACCCACATGACTGAAAACCAGCACCCACAGCTTGTGCTAATTCATCCAACCACCCATACCTCTCGGTATGAACATCAGTGAACTCATGCCATCATACATCCAACCCATCAACAACAAATACAAGCACCATGTGTCAACCAGTCAAACGACCAAACACATCCAGGTACTACCACTGCAAAGGTATTGTCCAGATGAATGCAAACAAAGAACCATCACACGTGATTCAAGTATACCAAGTCCACCAAACACTGCACATAGAAAAGAGTAACCATGTAGTTACGAGGAACACCCATACTGATATGCATAACTTGCAACCACTTGTTGCAAGAAACATTTCTCTCAAGAGTCTTCCACAGTTCTTCCAAGGTCCTCATATCTGAATAAAGAAGGAGGCACAAGAACCTTCGTGTCATCACCCAAGTGAAAACACATGACCACAAACAAGTGACCAACATGGCTCCACATAGACATCCCACATCTAAAGTCAAGAACATTCAGGAAGTGAAAACCATAATAGATTGAAATAAAAAATCATAACATGTAGTGTCCTCCTACATACACTTCTAAATGCTAGTTGTGTCAAGAATGATCTTCTTCCAAAATAACTTCACTATTGAGTAGACCAAGAAGAAAAAGATGCTCCTCCAAGATATACAAGCCATCGTGACTTACCCAAGAGCATTCTCCTCCATGGTCTCTGTTGAACTCGCGTTCAACCAAGGTGTAGGCTACTCGGACTTTCAACTATAAATAGTAACATTCTCAAAAGAATTATAGCCTCACCTTATTCTCCATGTATCCATGAGCACCAGCAACCTATCATCTCATGCTAACTCCAATCTGCATTACCACACTTAACATGAAGTCCTCAAGCATATGACCAGAGTACTCAAAACATAAACAAACCCCAAACCACTATCAAAGCTCCAAACTAGTTGAACCAGGAGCTTATCATGACATCATGATCTTACACATCCCCCTTAGGAGATACCATACTTCAAGTGAACTATCCATGGTCTCAAGAGCAAAGCAACATGCCAAAACTCTAATGCACACACAAGAGTACACATGACATCAAGCAAACAAACTCTAAACCAACATCACCTGTCAAGCACCACCAACACCTCAACCAAAGACTACCAATGTCCTTCATGGCTCCAAGATGTTGCACATATTCAAATATTGACCATGCAGATGCAACATAACTCTTCTACAAAAATAGGATCTAAGAGTCCTTCCAGAAACATCTACAACACCAAAGAAGATCATTCATCACCAAATGATGAATCCATAGTCACTACTAAAGCTCCCATTGAACCATGATACTGATCTTTCCAAGCATCATGACCTAACATCTACTAATCCAAACAACCTCCAAGTACAATCGAATACATGTCCATTGGAAAACAACACCAAACAACACCAAGATTACCAGATCACGCAGACTACACCATCACTATCAAAAGCTTACACATGCTAGTGTACCAAGCTCTCCATGACATCGTGATTCACATGCTACAGGTCCCCATAATTGAATATTTAGGTACTTAAACACCATCCCTCCTCTCATCTCAAAAAAGCCATGCCGATGCACAAGTGACCACAGACAAGGTCAGCTAACAGATTTGCACCACCATAGAAGCAATCTCGTGGATATTGACAGTCCACTTTCAAGTTGTCTCACAACAACCATGTAGGTAAATACAACCCACAAAATTGCACAACTCGTAGATCCACTTCAAGAAAGCCTGCAAATCTATCATTGCACTGGAAACTGCAAAACTAAGATCATCAAAGAGAATAACCCACGTAGACAACTTGACTCAAACACCAGATCATCAACACATCTGATTTGCCAATCATGTCCACAACTCAAGCACCATAGTCTAGGAAACCAACAAGCAACACTTCAAGAATGCTAAGTGAGAAACACATACCAACACTCCCATGTAGAGAAGACATCACACCTTCTCAAAACCATGTCAAACTGCAACTATCTCATCCAGTCACACCCCAAAAAGCCAGGGTCTATAAAATAGCTTAATAGCAGCTCCACAAACCACAAGTTTTCCTTGACTGTGTAAAACTTGCAAAACCACAGTGTTTATAGAACACCCATGCACATGCATATTCACTGATCATCTGGATGACTCAAGAGTCTGCACACAACCATCATGGTTAATCAGAACAATGAAAAAACATGAATATGCATCATAGACTTTTTAGGAAATTCTAAAAAAAACCTTTAGAGCCAAAGACATGAATCTGAAAAATGCGAGTGCAAGTTACAGGTAAGCAGGAACAATAGGTCCATTTCAGACCAGTTCCAAAACCACAACCATGCATAGGCATACAAGAGATCCAAGCTATATTGAAGTTCCAGACCATCCGCGATCAACTTCATAGCCTTCATGCAACCAGGGCAATAGAGAAACTGCCTTCAGTGCTAAGTTAGAACACCCAACACAAGCACAATACTCCATGGGTGAACAACAACACAAGCAACTCCATACCGCCAGAGGGACTCTCACACAGACACCTAGTATGAACCACACTCTGTTGCAACACAACCATAAGCATACCTCACACCCCTTGCATCAGGATCATTTGTTGCCAACCAGGAGCCTCAGACCACATTGCCACAATATGATCAACTCTAGTCTTCTCCAACGTCTTTCAAGCTATGTGTTGAATCAAAGAAGTAGGAACTTCCACTCATTGAAGGATCAAACAATAGATTCCTCTAGATTTCCTCAAACTTGCCAAGCTAAAAAATATTCATAGGAGAAATGCCCAAAAATTTAGTAACCAAGAGAAAGCTTTGACACCAATTGTTGGGATCATCAAGCCTTGACCTCCCTTAACTAGCTCTGATACCACTTGTTGGGGATACAAGGGTCTCTCATCATAGAACGGACATCTAAAACAACATTACCTTAGTGATTTTCATTTTAAATCACATCAAAGACACAAAAAACTATGCCATAAAGCAGAAACAGGCACAGTGGATCCCCCATTGATCTTTCTGAGAAAATTAAATGCTTAATAAGATAGCAGATTCAACACAATCATAGATTCAAGAAACTGAATCAGACAACCATGAAAGAAAAACATGTGGACACATAGATTTACGTGGGGAAAACCTTTTTAGGTAAAAATCCCCACCCTCAAAAACACTCAGCTCAAATTGTATTATTCAGAAACAAATAGTTACAATACAATATTAGAGCTATGCTCTTCAAAAGATTACATCTTGTCCATCTGGAGAAATATAGGTAGCACAAAAAATACAAAATCTTCACATAGTTACAATGTCTTCAAATGAAATACTATGTAGATTCCCTTCAGCTCCTTAGTTGACTATCATAGCTAGCCTCACAGCCAGCCCAACCTCTAGGCATCTTAGGTTCACATCTTTGTTGATCTGAGAGTCTAAGTGTTCACGGTTATTCTGCAATATGCAAAACCACTCGAGCACTTTCAACCTCTCTCTCTATTCGCTCATCATAATTTATCATGCACACGAGATTACTTTATAATCTCTTACCATGTGCCTACCTATTCTTCCTGTTCAAGCAATCAATGATCATCAGCATATTTAATTATCCCACCTACAAGCTTCTATCACTCTCTGATAACGTGCATCATCTTCTACAGACATCGAGCCACCCAACATTAAAATAATGCAACCTATCGCAATCAGAAAATAATCATTCAGCCAATCAGATCTTAAATATCTTGCCACATGTCACTTTCCCATTCATTTGCTGCTTTGATCTCTAGTCAAACTCGGTTAAGCTCGATCCACCGAGCTTCGAGCTCATCTTTGTCTTCCACCACACTACCGCTCTAAGTCCAAACATCCACTGCAAAATGGCGGTGAGCCCATGTCGACCCGTTCTCTGCCTGCAACCGCGCCATCGTTGGGCTTAGTTTTGCACACCATGGTATGGCAGTGACTGCCAGGCAGACCACCACGGTCACACCTGCGCTACCAAGGAGGCTGCTAGGCCACCCCATAGTAGGTCAGTGACCACCCTGGTAGACTGCCAGTGGTCATACTGCTACCACCACGGTGAGACAAATTACCACCTACAGTGGGGCGGTAACTGCTAGGCTTCACCGTAGACGGAATACCGCGGCCACCATGGTCTCTCTAAGCACTGCCCATGGTAGGGTGGTAACCGTCACTAGACCGCCATCCTTCAACCACCAGCAGCTTATCACGCCCATCGTGGCTTAGAGAATAAGCCTTTGTGGTAGGGCGGTAACCACCAAGCCTAACCACCATTGCTACCACACCACCATGCCACCAATGATAAACCTCCACGGTAAGGAGGTAAGACATCACTCCACCACCATGCCACTCACCGTGCCACCTTTGAGTGAACCCTATGATATGGCGGTAATCGCCATGCTGACTATTGCCACTCATCGCGCCACCGCCATTCCAAAAGAAGACCTCCGTGGTAGGGTGGTAACACCACCCAACCACCAGACCAAGCAAGGTGGCCCATGGTAAAGCGGTAAACTACTCAACCATGCCACCAAGGTAAGCTTGCAGCGGTATGGCGGTAAATGCCAGAAACATGAAGAAAATGCCCAAGTCTTCAAGGGCAACCAGAATGTTGAGGCATAAATTTCCCACATATAGGATAGCATATGTTGTTGGAAATATGAATGAAATAGTTTCATAAAGGAATAGAATATCTATCAAACTCTTACACTAGAGAATCTCCCACACCCTCTAGGGAGTTCTGATCATTTCAAACTCTTTCACATGTTCCCTTAAAATATGAAATTAGGTTATGGAATTTTTGAGAGGTGGGTGTGAGTAATGAGAAGTTAAAGGGTATCTAGGAAGAAGTTGGATGAGCTGGACAATAGATTGAGGGAATATAGGAGTTGTTCAAGATACATAGGGAGAATTTGATCAATTCATCCACATTCCCAAGCATGTAGGATCCAACAAAGTGGAGCTAATGTTGAAAATTCGACACTCATCCTTTCCCAACACCACATAAGATATTTTCCAATAGTAAAATAGGGGGAAGACCTTTTTCCAACACCCAAAATGGAATCAAACCAGTCAACATAAGTCAAGGAGAAGTTATTGGGTGCTTTTAATTCATGATCTAGTTTCTCACTTATGTAAGGGATGGATAAATAGTATGCCTAGGATCGCTTTTTTAATTATTTATTATTTTTTGACTAAGGGTCGAGTAACTCATAGCAGAGTTCTTCCTAGTACATACTAGCATTGTAGCTCATGAAACTCAGTTTGGAGACTAATAAGTAAGCAATGTAATTTCATTTTCAAGAACTATACTCAATTTGTATACATATTATTGTTAAGGAACCTTATATTAATAAATTTTAGTGATTTTACCTTCTATATGGTTATTTCATTGTTTGCAACATGTTGAGTAATTAAATTTTATGTGATCTTGTGAGTCCTTAACTTTCTTATCTCATTTTAGAACCTTTAAACAAAAAGTATACATATTTATGTAGGTTGCAAGCTATGCATTGATATAAATAGTTTTTAGTTGTGAGTAAACAACTTTTTCCTTCTCAAAACTATAAAAATCAAACTTTTATGCAAAAAACCAATGCATTAGTATCTAAAACATATAAGTTGTGTGCAATAACAACAAAACCATTGAAGAATTCATGAGTCAAAATCGTAGTATAGGTGTCAAAAAAATTGGTGCATCACCTCATTAGAGCTTAGGTTTCATTTCAATTTATTTCTTATCCTTTTACTCAAAAGAAAAATAGAAATATAGGTTAATCTTGATGAAGTACCAAGGGAACCAACCCTCTTTGGAAACTCACTCCAACCTATGGGCAACCCATGGGCCTTGGAGTGTTTACATGTTTTTCAACTAGTGAGAGGGCTTGAATATCACTCTTTAAGGGGTGAAACTTGGCATTGACAACACTATCTATGCTATTAAACATGTATTATTTAGTGCAATAGGGGGATTAATCTATTAAGATGTATTCAACATGATTCTTTTGTAGTAACATTTTTACCCATAATAGCATATCTTTAAATAGTTTAATTTATTCAAAGGAGTTAGAAGAATACTCAAAGCTTGCTCATCCATGTGTAGATTGACACTAAAAATTAAAGAGTGTAGGAATTAATTTTTATTCTCCCAAATATCTCCACAACAAGCATCCATACTAGATAAAAATTCTTTAGCTAAGTGATTAATGTAGGTGCCAAATTAATAGTGCTAGTGAATCCATCCAAGTAGCCAATCTAATAGGTACTTAGGTAACTTGAACCTTAATCATTCATAAAAGGAATCACAAAATATATCCTTCTTTCACCATTGGAATATCTTTACATTAGAAAGTATTCCCTACTTGAATGAACTCCTCCACTTTGCATGCAAATCTTAATCTATTTTTTCATTTATTATTTGCTAAGACATCTTTATAAAGAAAATAAAACCTCATATAAGGAATTTAGAATAAAACCAAAATGTTACATTTATTTCATTCTTATGTTTCCTCTATTTTTTATGGTTGATTCATTGTTGTAGCTCTTATATGTCATGATTAAATATGTAGGTCTCACCTAAAGTATGAGAAGGGTTAGACACCTTCATTAGAAAATAATGCACTAAACTTTTAGTTGCATTAAATAGCTATTCATTCATAAATAAATAATAAATATATTATAAAATATAAACATATTCAAGTAGATCAACATAAAAGGATTATTCGCATTAATAAAAATTATTATATATGTTATTTCATATCCATTCAATTATTGTAAAGTAGATTAATTTGTATTAAGAATATAGCTCAATTTTAACCATTATATGTTAGGAAAATAGTGTCTCAACCTTGCAATTATATGAGGTTACTATTTATATTAAGTTTTCATTTGAGCACAGATTGATTTTGAAATTTTCCTCGAAGCTTTGGATTGGCTAAATTGGCATGCTCGTAAACTTTCGTCGCAAGATCATGTCTAGATTTGAAGATATTAAAGTTTTTATTTTTTAAAGTTTCAAAGTATATTTTGAAAGCCTTAGAGGCATTTCTTGGGCCCAAAAGTGGTTATAATCAGTATAGTGATTTATAGCTTGATAGAGCGCTTCATGAGATTTCCAACTATTCAAATGGTTTGTCAATCAGACACCCATATCAAAAGTTATGGCCTCTTAAATTTGGGTCTCCTAAAATGGGTTTCACTTTATTTTAAATAAATCATTTCTTCAATCCATGTGGTAATTTACCCCATATGTGATTCGAGTTTCATTTTAGAGCCATAAGAAGGTGCACCATAGTAAATATATACCTATACGAGAATCTCTAAAACTGACCCACCATTAACAATAATACCAACATTATAAAAATATTATCATATAAACAACTAAGATCTAATATATTTCCTAAAATAAGAGCAGTCATAAGACCACTAGCCAAAACACTACAAAACAACTAAGGGACTAAGTAGACCAGAAAAAACATAAGGCACATATGCTAAATATATATTTTAGAATATAACTCTAGGACAAACCAATCATGATCACAACCACATTAGATACCACAAAATATAGAGTAAATGATTAGTTAATATAAATAAAATTATCAACAATGACCACCTTCTACTATGCCTTCCATGTCTCCCTAACCCTTCTCCTAATGGTTAGCAAGACACAATTAGCAATAGTAAAAGAAGTTATAATATCCATGGAGAAAGCTCTACCCATATCTATCGCATCGATGATTTTTTGATTTGAAATTAAAATCTCCTAAAGATACATTTGCATGAACATGAACCATATCCATATCCCACAAAAAATATAGAATTTGATAAGAATATTTAATCTATGGTGCTAGAAAAGTGACACTATGGAAACTCCATTAATATGTTGTTCCCTACCACCTTTCAAATGACATTTTCCATGGGTGGATATCTAATGATAAATAATTCCTTAGATTATCGAGATCATACCTTCTTATATTCTTTGTCTCTTATTTCCATAGCGGTAATAAAACTATAAATTATAATCTAATTCATCATAATTTTTTATAAAAATAGTATTATATTAAAAAAGTAACATTTTAAAACCAAAACAAATATTCAATCATAAATAGACGGAATGTTAGCTAGGTATCTAAAAATAGGTTACCTTATCTTGTATAAACTCCATGTAATCAATTCTCAAACTATGTGAAATATATCAACAAGTACTATAGGCAACCCCAAAACTTCCACATGCTTGTTAAATAAATAAATTACAGTTGCTACATCTGGGTGATCGTATAGAGACCATTCTTCCAATAAGTGGAAAGATATTCTATTGTATCTCATATGTTTGTGTAAAGACCATCTCTACAATCTACCAATGCATTCAAGTGATAGCATACATTAATTTAAATATTAGTATAAAATATATAACCAAAGTGTCTTGTGTAAGGAGGCATACTAGCCTTAAAAGATGTATGAAATGATAAGACCCTATATAGATCACCTCCCTTCAATTAAAAAAGGACTCTCCTTAAAATTAAATTTCCTATCCACCATCCAATGAGAAACTCACAAGTAGACCATAGTGATCATGTCGGTGACAAGTACTTAGGGTACATAATATTTTAAATATTACCAACCCATCAGGGACTTACAAATTTATTATGGTCATTGTTCATAAAGGGTCATATCTCCCCAAGATCATACATTTAAATTCATTAATACTTTGTGTAGACTATCATTGGCTAAATTAGACACTCTATTTGTAAAACAATTAGCTTACCTATAACAATGCTTAAATTCAAAGTATTTTTCTTAGTTTCCAACTCTTGACCTAATGCAAATGAATCATAATAATTAAGACCTTTGAATCTCCCTCACTATAAATCTTGGATGCTTCCACATGTTTTTTCAATATTCAAACCCAAGATTAAATTTTGTGTTTCTACCTCATTATTAGTACATGTTTGTAGTTTTAAAGAAGAAACAATAATAATCCTTCCTTCCCATATCTTAATACACATTTAGTACCTATAGAGAAGGGGGGTTCGCTAATCATGAGTCTCTTTATTCTCAAGAGATTCCCAAGGGGAAAACTACCCTAAACTACCTCAAGGAACAATGTGAGAGTTTCAGTATCAAAAAGAGTAGGTCACCGAGATTTTTTGGACAAAGTGAGAGGCTCTTGGCCAAAAGACAACAATGTGAAATAAGGATGACAACGCGACGCACTCATGTCCTAGAGGCATGTTGAAATCTCGTATGGACTAGAAAGTGAGAATATCACATAAAATGACAAAGTGGCTACTAGCAATCTGATTACTAAAACCTTCTAGAATATGAGAAAGTAGCACAATGTAACAAAACTGAAATAATGTGAAGTATAAATAATATAACTAAATAGGATAGAGAAAGAAAAATGATCACATCAACCCAAGTAATGAATCCTCCAACTAATAGATGTCTTCAAAGGCTGTATAGGGTTTTTCCTCAATCAAACCCCCATTTTGGTGTTCCCACCTCCATGGACAGCCAATTGTATAGAGAGAAATGAGCAATGGAGTGATAAAAGAAATCCCCACTTGAGGACGAGAACCCATAACACAAAATATAGGTGATAAAATCAATCCTCGCTTGAGGAGAATAACCCATATCACGAAGTAGAGATGCAATTCATAGGGGATGTGATAAATCCCAAGATGCTCAAAGGTGCAAGGCACAAGGTAGATATCACATGCAAGGCTTAGGAAGCCAAAGAGGGAGATAAAGATAGTTGCAAGAGCCAAGTGTGTTATAAAGAGTGATGTAAGAGCTTGAGAGTGCTGCTATAACAAGATGTATGGAGTTGTGCAAGTGAGATAGAAAGAAATATTGTCCAAGGGGGAAGCCAAGAAGGAGAAGAAGAATCTAGAAGACCAAATGGATTGAAAAGATAGCATTTAAGGAAGGAAAATAAGCTTCTCGAGCTGTTACAAGGCATCCCAAGCCGTTACCACTGACAAAACTTGCTGAAAAGTGGCAAACATGATCGGAAGTGGTCGTTTAAACATTGAAATGTCGCAGGATGCTAGCACGACACGCAGACATCTGCACAACACGCTAGTTTCTAGACACATCATGCTACAAAACAACGAGAACAGGAAAATAACAAGGTTTAATGCAAAGTTGACATGAAAGGGTAGCTACTAAAAAGGGGTCTTGAACATCCTAAGAGGGAAAAAAGGCCTATATAGGGGGCTAAAATGAGCCTACACAAGTGCTAAGGGAGTGGACACCAAAGCAGATGCAAGAATGGAAATTGCAAGGGGTGCAATTTTATGACATTACAGTACCAAAATTATATAATTCACCATGTGAAGCACCATCAAAGTTTAGTTTCCCAATATATACTCAGACTTGAGGGAATTATATTGAAAATTATAACCAACCTAAATTATTTTTATTGTGTTGCAAGTATGAAGGTGTTTCCATTAATGTCAACAAGATTTTTTTTTCATTGGTGTTAATTGTGTATTGGTTGAGAGATATTTTTTCTTTGGTTTGTTGCATTCTTTTTTTTATGGTTGTGGTATTGATAAAGATGTCGAGGATATTGAGAAAATTGCTAAAAAGAGGAAACAGGTTGTTGCAAAAGTGTTTTGGTTTTTCTTCATATTTATTCTGGGTTGAAGACCTGATTGTGTGGTATGGATATGTTAGTTAGAGGTATTCAAATTTTCTATATCCAAAATTTGGGCTTTTGGATCGATGTGTGAAAGAATTTATGTTTACCATGTGTGAACTAGTTTTGTAGTGTTATTTTCAAAGGTGTCTGGGAGAAATATTCTTGCTCTACATTTCTTCATAGTTTCTCTTTAGATATTGTGATTATGTAGGTATCTTGATGGTGTTGATCTCTTGCATTTGTCAAGAGAATTCATGGTTTGGTGCTCTAGAAGATGGATTTTAGAGCTGCAGTGTTTGACAGTGTAGTTTGAGTGTACAAGTTGTCTACATTCTAAAGGTGTGAGTTGTTATGAAAGAGTTTGATGGATTTTAGGATGTTAGAGGAATATTCTAGATCATGATGAATCATGGTGTATGGTTTGCAAGTCGTCCTTGGATTTGAGGAAGCGTGTACTTCAAAGTTTAATGGTGTTTGCATGGGTAATAGTTGACCTAGTGTTTACACAACATTCAAAGATGTTCAAGTATTAATGAAAGCATATCATGGCATATAAGTTTATTTGGGTCCCAATTAATTTTTATATTGGTACACTTTCATTTCTATCCACCAAAGATATGCTTAGTGCTGACCTAATTTTTAATTTGTTAAGTGTAAGGTGTGTATAGTCCAGTACTTGAAGATGTTTTTCAAGATGTGGATGGTATAAATCCTAGGTGAGCTGATGTGAGATGAAGTGTGGAATATAATTGAGTGTTATGATACAAAATTAAGTGTAGAAGTGTGAAATGTAGTGTGAGATATAATGCAAGATTTCCAAATGCAGTGAGCTAGACGTATCTTGATCTCTTGAAGATTTTGAGTGTTAATGGAGCTATTGTGGTAGATTCTCTATTGCATTGAGATTGTGTTCTTTGTGTAACGTTCTATCTTCTTTTTTCTTTCTATTCTAGCAGTGAGCCTTTCTAGACAATGTATGTTATTCTAGTAGTGAGCCTCTTTGTACCAGTTTTGCGATTACTTATATTGTGAGCTAATCCTCATTGTGATATTTCCCTCCTAGGGTTTTCCACATAAATCTAGTGTTCTCTTGTGTATGGTGTTGGTTGTTTTAGTTTTTTTATCTACTTTTCATGTTTAAACATTATAATAGATTAGAAGTTTAATGAATGCATGTGGATATGTTTACTATTGAGGGTTTTGATGATTTAATCTGATACAACTAATTCAATCTCCTTTGCTATTGTCTTGTTCACTCAACAATTGGTATCAGAGCAAGGTTCCTTGGAGAAAATATTTACCACTTGAGGTAGATCCGAGATGGCAAACAAGAAGGAGATCCCTATGTTTGATGGCATAGACTATGCATTCTACAAAGTGAAGATGGAAGGCTATCTTGTGTACCTTGGATTTGATGTTGCACAGGTAGTAAATATTGTATATTTCATACCTACAAATGGACTGAGCATAAATAATGAAATCAAGGCCTATGAAACAAATAGTAAAGAAATGTTTGTTCTTTTGAGTAGTCTTGTAAATTTTGAATTAGTGAAAGTTGTGGATCTGAAAACTACTAAAGAGATGTGGGATAAGATAGAAAGTATTTATGAAGGTGATGATAAGGTTAAACAAGATAAGATGCAAAATCTAAAGATACAATTCGAAAACTTGTGAATTTATAAAGATGAAACCATTACAAGTTACATGCAGAGGGTTGATGAACTTGTCAGTGCAATGAGAGGTCTTAGTGCAAAATTCAAAGAATATAAAGTGGTAAAGAAAATTCTTAGAAATCTTCCTGATTGTTATGGTGAAAAGGTTTCTACTATTGAGGAAGTTGAAAATTTTAATACTTACACTAGAGATCAGTTGTATGGCAGACTAATTGCATTTGAAATGAGAAAAAATGGTCTAAACAAAGGTGCAAAAGTGGAGATTGCTTTCAAGGTTGTAAAATAAAAAAAATTGAAGGTTTAGATGGAGATGATCTTGATGATCTTGATGATGTAAAAGCTAACTTTTTAAGAAGGATGAAAAAGGGAAATAGTAAGTATAAAGGTAAATTACCTTTCAAATGTTTCAGTTGTGGAAATATAGGTCACTATGCTTCGAGATGTCCAAATAGAGTTGTGAATAATAAGAACAAGAAAAACAAAGGAAATATTATCAAGAAAAGATATTATGTTAGAGAAGATGTTGGAATTTCTGATGATGAATTTTATTATGGAAATGTTGATGATAATGAATGCTTGTTCTTGGCTTTAAAAGATGAACCTGTTTCTTCTAACTCTGAAAGTTGTGTGAAGGAAAATGCTTTGAAGAAAAATGATAAGACTAGAGGTACGTTAGTATCTACTTTTCATGTTAGACAGTATAAGAACTATTGGGTTCTTGATAGTGGTTTATCAAATCATATGATCAAAGACAAGAGTAATTTTGTTAAACTTGAAAAATATGATAGAGAATGTTAGGTCTCAAAAATGAAGGTTTGAACCACAAGAGCTTGCCAAGCTCTTGACACATTTTTACCTAACGTACAAGGACAATTAATGTAATTGAACCTTCTACTCTTTAGGCTCTGCTAAACCTAGGTGTGTGTACCTATGTAAATGATGCAGACTTGAACTATATGATTCCTACTTGTGCAATCTATCCCCAATGGAAAATAGTGAGGGATAGATGAAAGCTTAATAACTACTTCTACTTCTAATGAAATTTGAAATATGAATGTATGGATAAGATTTTATGAAATTCTAAAATGGAATTGGTATGACCAGTGCCTACTTTTGTTGGGTAAATGGAGTCAAGATGTAAATGATATGTGACTTACTAACTGGCTACAATTCTAATTGTTTGGCACTTATACTTGTTTATACCTGGTATAAATGTACAAGGATGTGACTAACAAACTCTTCTTATTGATCCAATCAAGACCTATTAGGTTACTGTGATCTATCTAAGAGTATTTTAATCCTTTCTTGAAGGAACCAGTTAAAAGGGATCACACAGTGACAGAAAATATGTACTGACAAAATGAAAAAATATACTTGATATATTTAGTTTTGAATAACTTAATAGGATTGTCTGGAGATAGTATGGTATCCTTCAACCATCACCCTTTAGAACTTCTTTTAACCATCCTTTTGGTGTCGCTCTGATGAATAGTGATCCGCTCTTGTTCCTATTAGCATAAATAGGACCATCGCTAAGAGAATAGAGTGTTATTTTGATGTCTGTAGTCTCCTCGATAGTTGTTCTCCTTCTTTGTCGATAAAAGAAGACATGTTTCTCACCGATGAGTATTTCCATCGGTGTAACTTATAAGGCCAGTGGAATCTTGAAAGTCTTGGCCCAAGTGTACAAGTTCCACTGATAAGATTGTTCACCTTCTTCATTGGTGAAATAAGACATGTTTCTTGCCAATGATATTTCCATCAGTGTAACTAATGTGATCGGGACGATCTTGAAGGACTTGGTTCGATTGTATAAGTTCCACCGATAAGTTGTTCACTTGCTTTATCGACAAGAGGCAATATATTTCTGACCAATGAGAAATCTATCTATTTGACTTATGAGCTCAGCCTGGCTTGAAAATTCTACTATGAAAAGCTTACTTTCACCGATGAAATATCCGTCGGTGTAACTCTCACACTCGGTATAACTTTAAAATTCTCCTTTGACTCCTTTACTTAGGCTGATGGACCAATTTTGATGGAATGATAGGCTCTATCATGTCAATTACATGATC
>CM021101.1:516450231-516601487 GCA_007115665.2 Sequoiadendron giganteum
TATTATTGGCCTACTCTATTTAAAGATATGCACAACCATGTGAGGACTTTTCATGTGGGGAATGGACTTTATAGGTCCAATTAACCCACCTTCTTATATGGGCCATCGATATATTCTAACCAGAACTGATTATTTGACTAGATGGATTGAATCTCTTGCATGTAAGCAATAAAATTTTGATGTGGTAATCAATTTCCTTGAATTAGGTATTATTAATCATTTTCGTTGTCCATTATCTTTAGTTTTTGATAATGGTCCTGCATTTGCATCACTGAAACTTTCTAATTGGGCTTTTGATCATGGAATCATTATTAAATTTGCATCCAATTACTGCCCTTAGGGTAATGGTCTAGCTGAGTCTTCCAATAAGAATATTTTGATAGTCATTCGTAAGTTACTAGAGAAGAATCCTAAGGATTGGCACACCCAACTTAGATTTTCTCTCGAGGCAAACCATACCAAAAAAAAGGCATCCATAGGAACCTCTCCTTATCACCTGGTGTATGGTTTGGAACTTGTATTCCCCATCCAGTTAAAGATCCCTACCTTGCAGTTCATTAATGAATACTATGATGAGGAGGATAAACATGAGGCCTGTTTGGCTAAATTGTTACACCTTGAAGAGAAGAGGGATGAGGCCCTAGAAAAAATTTCCACACACGAGGGTGTAGTTAAAAGATGGTTTGATAGAAGAGCTAAGGTAAAATCCCTTAGAATCTCTGACTTAGTTCTTTACTAGGATAAATACCATCACCATAAGGGGGAGCATGGTAAATTTGAAAAAAATTGGCTTGGCCCTTATCAGATTTCAAAAATTCTAGGAGATAATGCTTTTCGCTTGAAAACCCTCACTGGTGAGGATATCCCACTATCTGTCAATGGGCCGCATCTGAAGCATTACTTCCTATCTTGAGTTGTTTTCAACTCTCTCTTGTACATAGTTAGAGTAGGTTTTCTTTTTGCTTTGCTTTGTTTGTTTGTTGTTTTGGTTTGGTTAGCATAGGTTTCTTTTCTTTTGTTTTTCTTTGTTTTGGTTAGCATAGGTTTTCTTCGGTTGGTTTTGCTTTCCACTTTGTTTTTTTTCTTTTGGTTTCTGGTTTTCTTGGGGCTGTTGCATCTATATAATGAGTTTCTCACCTGGGGATGTTCTAGAAATTTATTTTACAAACTCTAGTGAGTTTTTCGGAGTCAAGTGGTGGAATTCCTTTATCTAAATGTCTCTTTTTCTTAGAATTAGAGTCACTTTTTTTGGTTGAATTTTGGAACATATTTGGGTCTCACATTTTCACATAAATTTTAAAGATTTTGGGGTTGCATACGGTTCTTGTGTAATTTTTCCAAGTGAAAACTATTATATTCTACTTCAGTGCCACTATGTTCCTCATCCCTGAGTGTGAGTTTCATTGCTTACAAGGTGAAAGGAAGGTTTAAAAGAATGTTTAAAAAAATAAAGAAAGAGAGAAAAGAGAAATTATGAAAATCAAAACAAATATTCACCTTATCAAGGGTATCCTAGTATCTCTACCAAGGCTATAGACACTTGGCTAGTAGTAGAGCTATGCTTGGGAGGGTCATAGTGATAACCTCCCTGGGGCTATGGACACCTGACTGGTAGGGAGGCTCTATCTAGGTTGCTTTTGAAGTTAGAACTTTTATGTAGCCCGGTCAGACTTGCTCTGGTTCCTGTTGCACCTAAGGAATGAGAAATGAATGCAAATAGACACACTTGGACCCTAGTATAGGAAAAGGTCTCCTTGCTTGTGATTTATGAAAATTTTCTCATAGATGATCTGATGTAAGGGCTGAAATAGAAGATTTTGGGTTCTTGATTCCATTTTTTTCCTTAAATTCTTTGGAGAATTTCCCCAACAGAGTCACCATTTGTTGTGCATTTTTTGCACACATGCCCCACTGAAAGTAGGGACCCTCTTTCTTGCTCTTTCTGCTTTCATTCTTTGTCTTTTGGCCCCTTTGGTTCTAAGGATTTGGTTATCTTGGGATGTTCCAGTTGGTTATCCTATTCCTGCAAATGCCCTTTAGGGGAGGCACTTTGAAAATTCTACATTCTTGGATCCATCTCGGGTTTTTCTCTATTTTAGAGAAAATTCGCCTGAGGCGGAATTCCCCAGGCACTATGGAAACCCGATGGAGGCTTCTTTGTATTGTTTTCCAAAAATTTTGGGACTTCACGAAATTCCATTTGGAACGGATTTTCCCATGATTCTATCGTGCCTTTGGATTCCCGAGTTTGTTGTCTTGTCGATGCATTTAAGTGTCTTGTATGGTCTTGTAGTTTTCCCTTTTGGATTTTATTTGATTTTTGTGAGGAGGTATATGTCATTTTCCTTATCATGAGTTTTGAGGAGTTTGATTTTGGATTGCTACTGTTGAATTGTGGATTTAAGCTTGTGGTCGAGGGTTGAAATCGAGATTTTTGGTGATTGCTTGCTTCCTGCCCTAATTTTTTGGTTCTCTTGTGGACTTTCGCTACTTCAATTTCTTTGTCCTCATGGTATGTACATACTACCCTAACTTTTGATGAACATATTGAATCTACTTTAGGGTTTGTGGGTATATGCTTTGAGTCAGGATTTTTGTGTGGTATGGTCTAGTAGCAGTGCTAGCATTGGTGATTGTTGGCTTGATGCCCTTCCTTTTGGCTCATGCCTCCTCTCCTTCTGCATGATCGTAATTCAAGCAGGATTTCCATTGCTTTTACTCTATTTATTTGGTTTTGAGCTTCCCTCTCTTTAGCTCTGGTTTAACCTAAAACTACCAACTTGTGATGAAACCATGTCTTGGTGAGGTGTGATTTATTGCTATCATCCAATTTGATAATCATCCTTTCATTAGTTGAGTCATGTGAGGAATAGTGAAAACACTAACAAATCAAGATCTGAGTTGTGTTGTCATGACAATTTCCTAGGGTTTCCTTTGTTGAGATTCTCACTCTTGTTGAGTGAATCCTATTGTTGATCAATTTGAACCTAGGTTGTTTATCTTGCACTATAATCAATTTGAATACTAGGAGAAATTTGAAACTTCCTAATCATTTGAACAAAATTTGGGTGAAATCCTGACGAAGTTAAAGATTTTGGGTTTCCGAGTCCCTCATGGATTTCATTTATCTAGGGATTTCCTCGAATTATCCATTGCCTTATCAATTTCCCAAAAATGGGCTCAAAGTGTGAAAATTGCATTGACTTCACAAAATTTCGTGCCTTCGGGTTATTTCCAGAATTCCTTGGTCCCTTCATTTTCCTAGAATTTGTAAATTGTTGTCATTTTCACAGATTTTCATCCCTTGCAGATTTTCCCGAGATTTTATTGAAAATGCAGAATTGAGAGAATGAATGAAACTTTTGTTAATGATTATGCATCTAATGATTGATTTAACTTGTTCTAAAATATATCATGTGGTTTCTTGGTTAATTTGATTGATCCAATGACAAATTGGAAGTTTCTTGGTGGTCTAGAATTTCCCAAAATTCCTCTCTAGCCCAGATTCCACAAGAGGGCTGAAAACCCGAACTTTTTAATATAGTGATTCTTGTGGGGTTTTGGGGGGATTTTGCTTATTATGGGAATTTTTTAAGGAATGAACATATCATTTGTGATGGATCTAATTGAACTTTATGCTATGATGGATCTTATTTTGGTATTTTTGATGCTAGAGGATAGGGTGAATCAAGATAAAGACAAAGGAGAGGTTAGTTAATGCAATGCCCCATTGGGATTTGTGCTTCCCTATTATTCCTCCTCTTCCTTCGCATGTATTGGGTCGAGTTATGTTGGAGATCCCAAGCAAACTTGGATGAAATTGGTGCATTTAATGCACATTTCATGTCATTTTTGATTTTCCCCTTGGCCGACCTATTTTTGACCGTTTGATTATTGCAAACCTAATTTTGGCCAACATGCCTTTGGGGTTCTCTATAAGTTTGGCATTATGCCTCATTTGTAAGGGGTTTTTTGTTAGTTAGGAAATTTTTACATTGGAGCGAATTGTGATAAGAGCAAGAGTTAGAGTTGGAATTTAGTTTATCTTTTCAAGCAAGTGCTATAATAGAAGACTGGAATTGTTGCCACTTTGGATGATTTAATACAAGTAAAGACATTGTGATTTGGTGCCTTTCTTGTGTTGATTTTTATCTGGCATGGTTCTTGATATTCTATCTTTGAAATTGCTTAAGTCTATTTGATGTTAGATGATTTGATGGTGTTTAGGGTTTTATGCTTGAACTGTTTGCAACAATCTCTAGTCCATACCTTTTGCAGTTAATTGATTAATAGCTGCTTTGCAAAGTTAGCCTGGACTTAAAATTGTGCTTAGTTCGATTATGATTTTTTTTTCATTTCAATTGCAATAGGTTTTTCTTGAATGAATATACATAATCTGAAAATCCTTAACACCTTAGAAGATTGCACTATTTCTATAAGATTGCAGATTTATCTGGGTCAAACCGGAACTAGTTTATGAGGGATTGGTCCATTTTGAGCATTTTATCATTTACATTTTTAATCTTAGAATTAGTAGTCTTAGAAAAATCTTTGAAACCCTTATCTTTTGTTATTTCTTTTATTATCTGGGTTACATTTAGGATTTGAATTATCAAGATATTGCTAGATCTGATTAATTTGAGTTCAACATTTGCTTGTAGTAAGGTCCCTTTGTGATTACCAACATTTTCACATTTATCACTGAGTTTTTTTGTTGCAATGTCAAGACCTGACATTAGAGACCTTGGGGTTATCTCTTTGCTGATAGAGATTTACTTTTCAAGAGAGATAGGATATCATATTTTGTTTGAGTTGTTGCTATGCAGAAAACACCATCAACAGATCCCACATGTACATTTTGGACAATAAAGAGGCCTAAATTTGCTCCATGAATATCGGAGGGTTGTGTCATGTAGTTGTATCCCCAAAATTGAAACACCTCGTACACTTTAGGTAGTTGTTGATCACTAGGCCAAGCACAATATAGTCGACAATCAAATTTCTCTTTGTAAATTGATCTCAAACTTAGGGGAAAGTCATCATCTCTATCACATTCAGTCTCATAGGGTATGTATTCCACCTTCCCCTTGTCTTTAAGCAAATTATACATCTTCACACCGGTTCTTGTTCTGTTTCTTATTTTTGTCAATTCCTCATCTTCTGAGCTGGTATATTGGCACATACTTTTGTTAGATGTATCATCTAATAAATGATCATTGACCTCTAGGCTGGAATTCAGTGATCCAAGAAACTTTAAATGAAGAAATTTATATTACAAGTATCCATTAAGAAAAAAATAATTATTTAAATAATATAAAACAATGTTTAAACGAAGTATACATGTTATTTATATCAAATTGGAAAATTCCTCACCACAATTCCTATTGGATTTGAATCAATTGTAGGAATCTTACTACCGACTGGAAGCTCATCATATATGTAATGTATTTGTACAATCGCTCATTTGAATTGTTTCTTTCCATGACTTACAAAACATCCAAAAACAATAATTTTCTCAAAGTATTCATCCCATGTACTATAGTCCTGATCTACCTCTTCTTCAGTGCAGTCATTTTTTGTGTCTGTAATATCGATTGTCATATCCTCTTCCACCCACTGTCATCTACGTCATTTAACAGTTTTAGGTCCACGTCCACATACATATCTTTTTATTTTACTAGTTGAGAGCTTAGGCTCTACATTTTCTCCAATCTCCATCTAAAATAATCAACAACATGCATGAATTTATGACAATATTGGATAATGCATTATAAATTTTAATAATACTTTGAAAAAAGATGGACATATCAGAAAATTCCATTAGATCATTTTTTCCTAAGTTCAGTCAAAATTTGAGTACTTGATGTCCCACTTCATCCGTTGTGTCCTCATTTGATATGACATGATCTGTTGCCATGGCCTCATCTCGCCCCTATAATACACAACATAGTAAATAATGTTTAGTACACCAGTTATATAATTTCAATGAATATGCTATCCAACAAAAAACCTCACTTTAGTCATATATTTGACATATTGGTATCATGTTTTGGCTATCCTAATTTTCAAAATTTTCCCTTGATCATAGAATCACATTTAATCACTATTCTTGTGCATTTTCAACCAATAAATTTGACCTCAGAGTCTTGATGGACAAAAAAATGACTTTATCTCCTCTATGTTGTAGAATTTGTGAACTCATAAACACATTCCTCCTTTGGTTGATGTTTATTTCTATTCTTACCTCTATTGTATCTATATATTTTGTTGTTTCATCTATTTCCACCCACTTTCCTCTTAGTGATTTAGTATTTCTACACTGTCCACGTCCTTTCTCCATGCCCTCCTCTATGAATAAAAATTATGCCACAACATCTTTCACTGCACTACCACCGAGAAGGAAAAAGAAACTTGTGGGACTGTAGTAAGAACCACTCTACTGCACTGAGCTGATGAAAGAGCCATGAGACAATGATGGTCACCGCACTATTGCACACCAATGGTAGAAGACTTGTGAGACTGCATGAGTCACCACAACACCACAAGTAATAGAAGGAAGACTCACATGCCACCACAGAAGCTTTCACAGCACTACCACCGAGAAGGATGAAGCTCCTTGCGAGACCATAGTAAAAATTTCTCTACCACACTGAGCTGATGAAGGAGCCACGAGACAACATTGGTCACAAAAACAAGGTAGGAGTTGGAGTTATTTCCAACACTATGGATCCTGTGATATACAACAATGAAAATAGTCACTATACAACAATGATAGGCGCTAAATTAGGTGCACTTGACGCCACCTTATACATCCCAAATAGGTTGCATTAATGAATAACAATCGGTGCTAAAGTTGGCATTAATTAACACTGACTAAAGTGTCAAATAATGAATCAAAATAAAAAATTTAAAATATTTCCTGCATGAAGGAAGAAATTAGACCAAAAAAAGGTTAAAATGTTGTGTGAAGGAAGAGAGCAAGGCGCTACCAGGAACTGATGAAAACTTTGATTTAGTTTGTGACACCATAGGTAAGGTTACAATTTATTTTTTCTTGGTTGAATTCGTGATTGTTTACTAGTTCATGGCCTCACCAATCTAGGCAACCTCTAAATTGTCCCATCATTATAAATTGTAAAACCTTTGAGAAACCAACAAAAAATTTTACCCTACCCATTTGAGCTCTAGCAAAAACTATTATAGCACGAAGCGAGGATTCCTTCGTATTCTTTCCCTAACTTGGGTATCAAGGAAATAGTGAACTTCTTGGAAAATTTGATAATTGGGTCGGTCACTGTTGAGCAACTATTGAAAATAAACAAAGAAACCGTTTGGTTTTTCCTAGCCATGCCATAGTCACCGATGCCATGAAAAATTCGTGCAAGATTGCATTATGAAAGAGTTCTCATGCTAAGGTTATCAACAATAAGCAAACTGAGCAAACATATTTTCCCTAGGTTATCAACACTTAGCAAACCCATCAAACATATTTTCCCACAAAATAAAACTTTCATACCACAAACTGGATGAAAATTTTCATACCTGATAGTGTGTACTTCATTTGCCTCCATAGACTGGACAAAAATAATTTTCCCTAGGTCGCCTCAAAATGTCAAGCAATTGAGGGAACTGAGCATTGTTAGCAAAATTTGGCCACAATGAGGTAATTCATTGTCAATTTATAGATTTGTAAATGTTTCCATTGTTTCTTTGAATTTGAATTTTTAGTTTTTTATTTCTAAATTTAAAAGAAGAAATATAATTTAAATATGTATATATATAGGGACATGAGACTGACAAAGATAAAGATGAATTGGCTTCCATATTGGGGGTAGAGGCAGTGAAAAAATTGGTTAATGTGGACTAGACAACACTTTCCAAATACATAGAAAAGTAATCTGGTAATGCCCCTCAAACATTACAAACAAATCAATTTTGTCAAAGGGAATCAATTGATTCCCCAACCACTCCTAGATCAAGAAAAAGATTTAGGAGGAAATCAGTGACAATAAAATCTAAGAATGTGGAACAAGGAGCAGATACTTCCACTCTTGGGACACAAACTTCTTCCACCACGCCATGTTTTCAATCTTGCATTGGTAGCTACAATATGAAGATAGAATACGAGGTGGTTTTAGGGGAAGTCTAAATGATAGATGCTGGGAAAATATTTGTGAGTAGGTTGAAGGAATTATGCCTTCAATGGTTCAAAGACCATCTACATTTTCCATTCTTAAAGATACCCATGCACCTGAAAAAAGTAGTTATCCATGACATGGAGAACGAATTTGGCATAGGTTGGTTTGTAAAGAAGATAAAGCTATGAATGTCTCAAAACTGCAAGATATTTTGATGCAACCAAATAAAGAAGATAAAAAAAATCCCTCCTAAGCTAAGGTAGAAAAAAAGGCCAGTTGATGTAAGTGTGAAAGTATGGAAAGATCTTGTAAAAGCATATGAGAATTTTGATGCACGGAGGAAGTCCGGTGAGGAGAGTACATAGGTATTTGAATTTTCTCATAAGATTATATCAAATTTATTAAATGATATTTAAATTTTATTTGTGCATAGTTAAATTGAATTAGTATATGTTCCATGACAAGGCCTCCAAGGCTAGTCTTGAGAAACTTCGTGCCATGCATCGTAGTGGCCAAAAAGGTTTACAGGCCTTGATCTATACATTTGTAAGTATATTTAATATGCTAAATGATTTTTTTTTAATTTCTTTGGAAAAAGTAAATGATTGCATATTAATTAGTTTAACTAGTCCATGTGCCATGTTTTGATAGGAGGAGAAATATGGCCACCATCCAAAGCAACTTGAAAATAATATGTTACAAAACAAAAAGTGGAACAATTTTGTAATCTGGATGGAGAACAAGGAGAACAAGGTATCAATAGTTGAGTTTCAATAACTTTGTTGGATATTGTTGTGTTAATATGTCAATTTTCATCTCTTGTGTTGAGTTGTTTATTGATGCATATGATGAGTAAATAGAGCTCAAATCTTAGGATTTCAAGATGACCATTTTTGTGCATGAATAAATAGTAGAAGGATGTAGATGAACTCAATTTATTTGACTTTATACCTCTTGGCATAAATTCCTCTTGAATCTCTAATATCAAGTGCCTGAGACTTCCCTATAGCTTTTACCTTTCGTTTATGCCTTTCCTCTTCACTGTTAGGCTCATCTCCTTTTTCCTTATCTACATTTCTGGCTTCAGCTTCTAATTCATCCCATGTTTTACCTTCCTCCTCTTCCTCCTCTTCTTCTTCCTCATCCCCCTCTAACTCCACAAGAGATTCATCTCCTGAACCTTCCTCATCTGATTCTGATTCCTCTTCTACATCAGAGGGTTCATATCCTTGATCTGACTCTTATGAATTATCAGAATCATAATCACTAGCTTCCATATTCAAAAATTCCCAACCAACATCTTCAATAAATTTATTTGGATCATCAATAATAGTCTTCAAAATTGGCCGCCAGTTCAAGTTCAATTTTCTTTCATAATACTATATATCCATGGAGTTCACCATTCCTTGATGCCATCAAGTGAAGATTGAGGAATGTCATACATGAGGAGTACATCCCACTTGAAGTCTTTGAAAACAATAGCCAAATCAAATACCTTTTTCCCAAGTCCTACTCTCTCAAGGTTAACAATCTCAATCTCACTAATAGCGATTACTAAGAAAGGTAATTCCACCAACTCTACCAAACATTTTACCGTAGGAACAATAAAAGCAAAGTATTTGAAAGGAAATCCATGAAAACCAAGCTCTCTAAATGGTACATCAAACTCTAGTTCAAAATATTTTAGATGAGGCTACTCCCATAACTCTCTTACTGGCTTGACAAATCCTTGAAACTCTGCATTGATATTATTTTTATTGTCCCTCTCTTGTTTTTCTTCCTCAATTTCATCAAGATCATACATTGACCCTCTTTCCCCTCCTAAAGTTTGGACCACATCCATTACCTCCACATAAAACTAGACATCCTTGGTATTCTTGGTTCCCACGCCATTATATGGTTATGCAAATGAAAATGAAGCAAAGTAATCATCTCCTTCTCTACTAGTTGGAAGAATGCATGCTTAATGTTTTGATAAATAATATTAGCTCTCTCTTTTTCTCTCATGGTTGAATACCAAAATTCATTATGGTGGGCCTCCAGAGTTCCAGTCATCTTTCTTCCTCTTCCATAAAATGTTGGCCTGATCTACAAGTCTACCAACCTAATTTCCTTTGTTTTTGAAAGTTGAAGTTTATCCTGAGTAACCAGTGTAGCTCTCTCTACCTTTTTAGACTCTTTCATTGCTATAGGAAATTAGTGCCTAATTGATTAACAATCTCAATCTCACTAATAGTGATTACTAAGAAAGGTAACTCCACTAACTCTACCAAATAGTTTACCATAAGAACATTAAAAGTAGAGGCTTTGAAAGGAACTCGATGAAAACCAAGCTCTCTAAATGTTACATCAAACTCTAGCTCAAAATATTTTAGATGAGGTTGATCCCATAGATCTCTTACTCACTTGAAAAATCCTTGAAACTCTGCATTGATTTTATTTTTCCTATTCCTCTCTTGTTTTTCTTCCTAAATTTCATCAAGATCATACATTGACCTTCTTGCCCCTCCTAATGTTTGGACCACATCCATTACCTCCACATAAAACCAGAAATCATTGGTCTTCTTGGTTCCCATGCCATGGCATGGTTGTGCAAATGAAAATGAAGAAAAGTAATCATCTTTCTTCCTCTTCCATGAAAACCAAGCTCTCTAAATGGTACATCAAACTCTAGTTCAAAATATTTTAGATGAGGCTACTCCCATAGCTCTCTTACTCGCTTGAAAAATTCTTGAAACTCTACATTAATTTTATTTTTCTTGTCCCTCTCTTGTTGTTCTTCCTCAATTTCATCAGGATCATACATTGACCTTCTTGTCCCTCCTAAAGTTTGGACCACATCCATTACCTCCACATAAAATTGGACATCCTTGATCTTCTTGGTTCCCATGCCATGGTATGGTTATGCAAATGAAAATGAAGAAAAGTAATCATATTTCTTCCTCTTCCATGAAAACCAAGCTCTCTAAATGCTAGATCAAACTATAATTCAAAATATTTTCAATGAGGCTACTCCCATAGCTCTCTTACTCACTTGACAAATCCTTCAAAATATACATTAATTTTATTTTTCCTTTCCCTCTCTTTTTGTTCTTCCTCAATTCCATCAGGATCATACATTGACCTTCTTGCCCCTCCTAAAGTTTGGACCACATAAAACTAGACATCCTTGCTCTTCTTGGTTCCCACACCATGGTATGGTTATGCAAATGAAAATGAAGCAAAGTAATCATCTTTCTTCCTCTTCCATGAAAACCAAGTTCTCTAAATGCTATACCAAACTGTAGTTCAAAATATTTTAGATGAGGCTACTCCCATAGCTCTCTTACTCGCTTGAAAAATCCTTGAAACTCTACATTAATTTTATTTTTCCTATCCCTCTCTTGTTGTTCTTCCTCAATTTCATTAGGATCATACATTGACCTTCTTGCCCCTCCTAAAGTTTGGACCACATCCATTACCTCAACATAAAACTGGACATCCTTGATCTTCTTGGTTCCCATGCCATGATATGGTTATGCAAATGAAAATGAAGCAAAGTAATCATCTCCTTCTCCACTGACTAGAAGAATGCATGCTTAATGTTTTGATACATGATATCAGCTCTCTCTTCTAATCTCATGGTTGAATACTAAAATCCAGTATGGTGAGCTTCCAGAGTTCCAGTCATCTTTCTTCCTCTTCCACCAAATGCTGGCCTGATCCACACGTCTGCCAACCTAATTGGCTTTGGTTTTGAAAGACGAAGTTTCTCCTAAGTCACTAATGTAGGTCTCTCTACCTTTTTCAGACTCTTTCATTGCTACAGATCATCTCTAGGATTTAATCATTTGTACCACATGGTTGATGTGCTTTGAATCCTTGCATCTAAAGGAATTTTCCTTAACATAAATGTTGCTAGGGATTTAATAATTTTAAGACTCTTTCATTGCTATAGATTGTTTCTAGGATTTAATCATTTGTACCACATGGTTGATGTGCTTTGAATCCTTGCATCTAAAGGAAATTTAATTAACATAAATTCTTCTAAGGATTTAATAATTTTTAGATTCTTTCATTGCTATAGATCGTCTCTAGGATTTAATCATCTGTACCACATGGTTGATGTGCTTTGAATCCTTGCATCTAAAGGAAATTTCCTTAACATAAATACTGCTAGGGATTTAATTTTCAATGTTGCTAGCCTAATTGGCTTTGTTTTTTAAAGCTGAAGTTTCTCCTAACTCATTAGTATTAGTTGTAACCTTTTTGAAATTTTACTATGGTATGTGCACTTTGATATGATGTAATAGGATTATGGTTTCGTCTCATATGTTGTAATATTAGATATATAATAGAAAAATAAATTATTACATGAAATAAATAATAACGTTTAATTCTAAATATTTTTTTTTTGGTAGAAAATGTGTCTTTTAGAAGATCAAGATGATCCTAAACATGATATAGATCCAAAAAATATTGGTTCTGTTGGTACAGATCACATGGCAGAGGATAATGATGACATAGATATAGAAGACACTAAGGCCGATGACAATGATGACGATGACGACGATGACAACGATGACGACAACGACGATGACGATGATGATGATGATGATGATGATGATGGTGGTGGTGGTGGTGGTGGTGGTGATGATGGTGGTGGTGGTGGTGATGATGATGATGATGGTGGTGGTGGTGGTGGTGATGATGATGATGATGATGATGATGGTGATGATGGTGGTGGTGATGATGGTGGTGGTGGTGATGATGATGATGGTGATGATGATGATGATGATGATGATGATGATGATGATGATGATGAGATAGTTGGTGGTAGTAACTAGTGACATTCATTATCATATAGACTACATCATTGATCATTGCTGATATATTATTATAATGAATTTTTTCATGGTTAGTATCAAATGTATCATTTTCACGGCCTACCATACTATATTATTGAGTTTTATCATTTTGACATGTATCATTTTCACTATATCATTTGGACATGTATCATCTTGACTTGTATCAGTTTGAGTTACATAATTTATGAATTTTATTTATATCATTTGTGCATGTATCATTTTCACTTATGTCGGTTGCTGGACATGTATTATTTTGACATGTTTTTAATGTAGTGGCATATTTGACTTTCAATTTTTTTCAGTTATATATGATGATGATCTTATTAGTATTGACTTGTAAATTTATATATATTAAAAGTGGTCAATGATTTTTTGATGGATATTTATTACGTATGATGATATTAATTTACCGCTCAGGATGGATGTTGTCAAATTCAATTAAATTATAGATATTTAACTCACTTGTTTTAATTATAGATGATGATCATGTTACCATAATAATTCAGGATGTGATGAAAGGTATAGTGAATGCTTGGAACCTCCAGAATGTAATTGAACAAATCAGAGAAGTGTTTAGCTCTTTTGTGGGTAATGACACTGAACAATAGATGTAATTTTTTATCTTTACAAGCAATACAAAAAAATTGTATTACCGACCCAAAAAAATAAATTATCTTATTATTTAATCATATGAGTTAAATAATTAAATTACTTACTCTATAATCATATGAGTTATTTAAAAGGCACGATATATTTAACTAATTAAATTGAAATAAAACATATTAAATTAATAAATGGAAGCAAAACTAGAAGCAAACATGGAAAAAAACCGAAAGCAAAACTAGAAGCAAAATTAGAAGCAAAACTGGAAGCAAAACTAGAAGCAAAACTGGATGAAAAACCAGAAGCAAAATTGGAGGTAAAACCACAAGCAAAAGTGGAAGCAAAACCAAAAGAAAAACTGGAAGCAAAATTGGAAGCAAAAGTGGAAGCAAAATTGGAAGCAAAAGTGGAAGCAAAATTGGAAGCCAACCTGGAAGCAAAATCGGAAGCAAAACTAGAAGCAAAAATGGGAGTAGATATAGAAGCAAAACTGGAAGCCAAATTGGGTGCCAATTTAGACACTATTTCTGACGTTATTTCTAGTGCTAGCAGAGAGGCTATTTTCAGCGCTATTTTCTAGTGCTATTTTAGGTGTTGGCGAGGGCACTAAGATTTCGCGGCGCTAAGTCCGGTGCAAAAATCGGTGCCAAAGTTGGCACCAAGAAGACCATGCCTATTTGCGCTAATTTTTTTACCAACCAAATCTCCCAATTCATGAACAAAAATATACTAAAATCTAGCCCTATTTTAGGTGCTATTTGCCTATTCTGTTGTAGTGAAAGGGCATTGAAACTCTTGTTGAACTTTTGAAAGGGGTTGCTCAATAGGAGCAAAAAGTTGAGTCTCCTCAAGAATGTGTTCTTGTGAGGAATGGAGGCTCTCAAAATTGGGGATCTCCAACATAGGAGATCTACTTGATGGCATAGGAGTTTCAATAGTGGTTTCAAGAGGTTGATTAGGATTCTTGAAAGCAAAAACTTTGTGCTTGCAAACCTCTTGCATAATAGGTTTCTCTGGAACAAGAGGAGGGATAATAGAAGTTTCAAGAGGCTTGTTAGGGTTCCTATAACTTAAAAATTTATTCTTTCTTACCTCCTCCTTAGCATCCTATTCTAGAACTGGTGGAGGTGTTTGTTTGAAACTAGGCACACAAGGGGCTACCTACGTCTTGGGCATCTATGTTAGAGTAAGGGAAAGTCTAATTTTTTATTTCCTAGCAACAACATCTCCTGATGTACACTCTTCTTGTTTTATGTAGAGTAGGGGTGGATTATCTTGTACTAACTCAATACAACACAATGCTATCACTATTTTACCCTCAAGACACCTACAAAGGTGATTTTCAATAACTAGCTAGTCTTTCCAACTAGGTCTCCAAAATGATGTTTTTAGGCTTATCTTTTAGAGATGTCTATCTCACCTTGAAACCAAAACCTTTTCAGATACCCATTAGGTCCTATCATAACATATCTTAAATAAGGCATGGGTTGTTTTGGAACAACACTCCCTAATTAGGTCTTCTATGCTTGAAACTAGGCCAATTAGGCCACTTCACAAAGCAAGTATTAAGAAAACACTTTCCAAACACCTAAACACTTCATCAACATTAGAAACTAGCCACATAGGGTCACAATATCCAAGTTTAAGTATCAAAACACACTTTCAAATTATTGTCCCACTATTTCACTATCCTACCTAGCCTAACACATGAGAATGTTAGGCTAGGGATTTGTCAAAAAATCTCGTAAGCTCCATCCCTTCCTCCAAAAACAAATAAAACATGGAAATAAATCCTAAATCTACCATTCCACCAGGTTTGGCTAATTTACAATGGTGGAATGGCTTGAAATCTACATTTTTGTCCACAAACCCTTGAAAAGGAGGGTTTCCAAGTGGTCTGTGAATAAATGCTTCAAACAAGATTTACTCCTAATGAAAAAAATTGGACCTAAATGAAATATAAGACACTATATAAAAATTTCCCACTAGTCTTAGATCATGATAGTATAGTACGTTCTGCACAAAATGAAAAAATATAGAATATACACAAAATTCTAGAAAAATAGAGCTCCCTTCACTTCCTTTCTTCACCTAAAAGTTACAATAAACATCCCTCAAAGTTTTTGAGGCTCAAAAAATGACATGAAACTTTCAAAACATTAGTTACAAGCAAGAACACTCAAGTGGCCATTCAACTTCTTCAAACATGCAATTTTTCCAAGTTACAAAAGCAACTTTTGCATCTTTCACAAACTTTTAACCAACACCTAAAAATGACCTTACATGACACTAAACATGAAAGAAAGGTCTTATGTTGACATTATTACATTCATTTTATGATAAAACACTCAACTTACAAAACTCAACACCTAAATGCATCACTAAGTCTAACATGACCAAGGTACCCTTGCACCATACACTCGGGGTGAAAATGATTTCATTCTCTTGATGAAATGGGCTCATGAATAGAGACTCCATGTTTCTTAATATCATCCTCTAGCATCCAAGTAGAATCTTCATTTGGTATTCCATGCCACTTAACCAATTATTCATTATATACTTTATGTCTAGTCCTCTTGGCCTCCCTTGTGTCCAAGATGGCTTCAACCTTCATTGGTTGGTTGGGTGATAGGTCTTTAACCCACTCATCATCTTCAATCCCTAATACACTTATTTATTCACTTGCAACCATAGTTACCTTAAAAGGATACAAGTCAGAAATATTAAATATGGGTGAGATAGCCACTCTAAGAGGGGATTCTATCTCATAGGCATTCTATCCAAAATTATGGATCACCCTGAAAGGTCCAATATTTTTCATCATTAGCTTGGTGTATTTACCCTTGGGAAACAACTATTTCCTCATATGTGCAAGCACTATGTCCCCTACTATGAACTGAACATCCTTCTTTTTCAAAATTTCATTCTCCTTGTACTTCTCCACACTCTTTTTCAAATTCTCCTTGACCTTCTCATGTATGTCCTTCATAGCTATAGAAAACTCCTCTCCTTCTAAACTTCTTTTCTCCATTCCCCTCAGATCTCTCAACTCACATACACCTCTTGGGCTCATGCCATATACAATCTCAAAAGGACTTCTACCCATGCTCCGATTGATTGAATCATTGTAAGCATACTTTTCCTGAGGAAGTATGAGATCTCATGATTGATTATGCTCTTTGGTGAGGCACCTCAACAAGTTTCCTAGTGAACTATTCACAACCTCAGTTTTACCATCTATTTTTGGATGATAGGATAAATTGAATGTTAGATTTTTTCCCAGTTTTCTCCACAAGATCCTTTAAAAATGACCTAGGAACTTAGAATCTCTATCAGACACAATGATCAAAGGAAGTCCATGAATTCTTATAATCTCTTTGAAGAAAAAACTAGCTATATGACATGCATCATTTGTGCTCCTACAAGCAATGAAGTGAGTCATCCTACTAAATCTATCAACAACATAAATACTATCATACCCTCTTTGTGTCTTAGGAAGTCCCAAAATAAAGTCCATGCTAATTGACTCCCATGGATGGTTAGGAATCGGAAAAGTCTAGTAAAGACCTACATTATAACTCATTCCTTTAGCTCTTTGACACACCACACAACTCTCTACAAACCTTTTTACATCCACATGCATTCTTGGCCAATGATAGAACCTTTTGACCTGCTCCAAGGTCTTATCATACCCAAAATGTCCACCCAAACTACCAAAATGCTTTTCATTGATAAGATTTTCCCTCATAGAGCACCCTTGAACAACAAACTATCGTGTAGTACAAAATCAGAATACTCACTATGGAAAGCACCTTGTGATAGATTGCAAATAGTAAAAAAATCCTTAAAATCATCATTATCTCGATACATACCTCTCAATGCATCCACTCCTACACTTTGTATTTGAATCTATTGAACCAACATGGTTCTCCTACTTAGAGCATTAACAACCTTGTTTTCTTTCCCTTTATTATGCTTGATGGTGAATGTATAGGCCTGCAAATAGTCTATCCACTTCATGTGCCCATGACTCAACTTTTCTTGGCTATTCAAGAAGCTTAATGCATGATTATTTGTGAAGACAATGAACTCCTTTGGTAAGAGATAATTCCTCCACTTCTTGGTAAGGGAGCACCATGGTTTGCATTTTGCAAATAGGAGTCATAATTTTTTTTACTGTTTTAAGGAATTTTTTTGAAATAAGGCCATGTTGAGGCCATTCATAAGGTTCTAGAGTAATTTTTGAGTTCATTGTGCAAAAATTTAAATGTTGTCATGTTCAGAAAGTTGTAAAAATTGTAAAAAATATAAAGTTTGAAGAAGCCCAATGGTCATGGGAATTCAAAAGGTAGTTAGAGTTGTTTTCATAGGTGGGGTAAACTTTAAAGGTGATGAAAACTCGATGTTTTTTTTGTTGATGTTTTTTTTGTGTTTTATATTGCAATTCAGCTTTCTCCAGGCTTGTATAGTTTTGTACATGCTCCATTAGTTATGAATTGATGTGGGACTGAAAGGGAAATGTTTCTACTTAATTTTGGTGGTGGTTTGATCATGTTTCATAGAGTCTTGTGCATTTTAGAAGGTTTTCTTCGCAACTAGGTTTGTATAGTCCAGTATTAAGGGTTTGATGGCATAAAATGTGAACATGGACCATTTAATTGATTGTAATCCCTATAACTAAATGGAATGGGCCTAATAAGTGAGGATTAGGTGTTTTGAGGGGGTTTGTGAGTAGGGGAGGTCGATTGTTGGTTTGGGCATGATGCCCTAGGTGATGAATTATGTGAATTTGAGTAAAATTAGGTGGTTTGAGAGAGTAAATTGATGAAATTCATTTGGGAAGCACTTTATGAAGATTTTTTAGGCATGTGCAGACATAATAGGGCATTCTTGAGGTGTTCTAAGAGTTTCTAGAGGTCTAGAAGGCTAACTTTCAATAAAGCCCCTTGCAATTTGCTAAAAGTGAGGGTTTATTGGGTTGGTGTCTTGGAGGGCCAAAATCCTGATAACATTGGTTGATTTAGGGCTTGTGCAACCTGGTTGTGGTTTTTGAAGTGAGCTTTGGGTGAAAGAGAAAGTTCAAAGTGGAGTTTCTTTCTAAAAGTGGGCTAATTGGAGCCCTAAACAACATACCAGTCCAATTTTGGATGTTGTGTTCCAAAAAAATCAATAAATATTTTGAGATATGATGAAATTGAGGAAAATGGGTATCTGAAATGCATTTTCAGTTCCGGGTTTGTTGAGTAGTTTGTGAGATATGTGCAAGTTTCACTAGTTGAATGGCTACAAAGGAAATTTGGAAGAATTGAGGAATAGGAAAGAGTTAGGGTTTTAAAGGTTACAAAGTTGATTCAAAGGACTTGAATTGTGATTGGTAGGTGAAAGAATCCTTTCTTTGAATCAATTGGTATCAAATCTTAGGGATTAGATATTTTGAGGATTGAAGGTTGAAGTTAAAAGGATAGAGATTGGAAATTGAAAAGACAACATTATCAAGATGCCTCCCAAGAGGAATTCTATTGCTAGGGAGTTACAAGAGGTGAAAGAGAGACATACTAGATTGTAGGAGACCTATAATGATGTGTTGGCTAGACTTGCAGCCCTTGAAACCAATCAGAGAAGAGGAATGGTGGTAGAAGATGAAAGTGGTGAAGATGAAGAAGAACTAGATCCTGAAGACCAAAGGATGACAAAGTTAGTCAAGGTAGTAAAAAGAGAGAAGAACAAGGTAAATTTTGATTTGCCTATGTATGGAGGATTTTTAAATGATGAAGAGATTCTAGATTGGATTGCAGCTTTGGATAACTACTTCGAATGTGAAGATGTTCTTGATGAAAAGAAGGTGAAGATTGCAAAGACAAATCTGAAAATTCATGCACTGTTATGGTGGGATTATGAGAAATTAGAGAGGAGAAAGAAAGGTAAGTCCAAGATTGTTTGATGGGACAAGATGGTAGAAAAAATGAAAGGTAATTTCTTGCCTAAAGATTATGAAATTCAAATGCTTAAAAAAATTCAAGGTTTAAGATAAAAAGAAATGGATGCTAAAACATACACTAAATAATTCTATAAGATGAACATAAGGTCTGTTCATAATGAAAATTAAGTGGAAAATATTGCCAGGTACTTGGGTGGATTGAGATTTAATATTCATGATGAACTAACCTTGGAAAATCTAAGAAGTGTTGAAGAGTGTTATCAAATGGTAATAAGACTGGAAGAAAAGATGAAAATAAGTCAATACACGAAAAATAGAGGTAGAGGTAACACCTCTAGGGGAATATGTTGGTTCCCTACTTAAAAACAAGCAAGTGAGAGCCAAAGAGGATGCACACAAAGGACAAGAACAAGCTGCAGATTTCAGAGGCGGTTTAAGAGGTTCAAGAGGAAGATTTGGTGGATGTAGGAGTGAAAATACATTTTTAGGTAGGTACTTCAATTGTCAAGAGTTTGGAGATCCAACATACAAGTGCCCTGAAAAGAAAGGTTCTACATCAAGTGGGGGTGAAAGGAGAAGTGAAAGGAGAGCTCAAATAGTGCAAGTAGATGGAGATGAGAGTGTACACTCTCCAATGCTACATGCTTCTCTAGAAAAGAGAGAGACATTGATGGTAAGAAGAAAATTAATCAAGGGAGCCAAGGAGAAGGAGTCTATTCAAGATCACTTGCAAGTGAAAAAACAAGGTATGCAAGGTAGTAATAGATTTAGGATCTACTCATAATATGGTGTCAAGTGAAATGGTTGAAAAATTGAAGTTAGTAAAGGTTCCTCATGAAGAACCATATAGGGTATCTTGGTTGAGTGATAATCATTTTGTTTTGGTCAATGAACATAGATTTCTTGAGTTTCATATTGGTGGGTATAGAGATAGGGTGCTTTGTGATATTGTGCCTATGAATTGTTGTCATTTGGTGCTTGGGAGGCCATGGTAGTTTGATAGGCATGCAAAATATGATGGATGGGATAATACATACACCATAGAAAAAGAGGGAACCACTTTCATATTAACCCCACAGCAGGGAGAGGTCAAGGAGCAAAATAAAGAAGCAAGGGTCATTATGTTTGGGAAGAAAGAGCTTGTGAGAATGGGAGGAGTAAAGAAGATGGAATTTTCAGCTACTCCTATGTTTGAAGACATCAAAACAAAGAATTTGAATAGTTTTTCAGAGTTGAAGGATAAATGAAAAGTGTTGATGACTAAAATAGGCCAAGAGAAGACTAAAGATCAAGTGTGTGTGTAGTAACAAGTGGGATTGATGGAACATGGTGCAATAATAGTTGGGGTAGTGATTTTTCTAGTCATGAAAAGATATGATAGAAGATAGTCAGCTATTGTTGATATAGAGGTGTACAAGTTTGATAAAATAGAGGTTCCTAAACCTGGTAAGGCAGTGATTTCAAAATATAATGATACAATAGATATTAGAGAAGAGAGTTTGAAAGGGGCAAGTGGAGTAGTCCATGATGGATTCCAAGGGTGAAAAGCTAAGTTCAAGAATGAAGCAAGGCTAGGGAAGAAGGTATTCCATGGTACTAAGGATAGAGGCATGTTGGAAGATGTAAAGATAGATGTAACACCAAGTTCAAATGTGGAAAAGGTTAGGGGTCATCCACAAAGGTAGTTTGTGAAGATACGAGAGTTCATGAGTGCAAGGAATGATGCAAGAACACAATATATGATCCAATGGAGGATATTTCCACTCCAGAGAACAAGTGGAAGGCATGGAAAATCCGAGAAGAATCATGGAGCAAGACAACACAAGATCTCACAGGATATGAGTCCTTTTCTAGGTTGGGTGTATGGTGTAGGAGCACCATGGTTTAAATTTTGCACATAGGAGTCCTAGTTTGGATTTTTGAGTGTTTTAAGGAATTTTAATGTAATAAGGCCATGTTGAGGCCATTCATAATGTTCTAGAGTAATTTTTGAGTTCATTATGGAAAAAGTGCAAAATTGAAATGTTGTCATGTTGAGAAAGTTGTAAACATTACGAAAAATGTAAAGTTTGAAGAATCCCAATGGTCATGGGCATTCAAAAGGTAGTTATAGTCATTTTTATAGGTGGGGTAAGCTTTAAAGGTGATGAAAAATTGATCTTTTGTTGTTGTTGAAGGTTGTGAAGGAAAAAATAAAGAAATCCCTTGTTTTCATTTAAAATTTTGTGTTTTATAATGCAATTCAGCTTTCTCCAAGCCTTTATGGTTACGTACAAGATCCATTAGTTATGAATTGATCTAGGACTGAAAGTGATTTGCTTCTACTTCATTTTAGTGGTGGTTTGATAAAGTTTCATATATTTTTTTGCATTTTAGAAAGTTTTCTTCACAACTAGGTTTGTATAGTCCAATATTAAGGGTTTGAGGGCATAAAATGTGAACATGGTTGATTCCATTGACTGTAATCCTAGTAACTAAGTGGAATGGGCCTAATAAGTTAGGAGTAGGTGTTTTGAGTGGTTTTGTGAGTAGGGGAGGTTGATTATTGGTTTGGGCATGATGCCCTAGGTGACAAATTGTGTAATTTTGAGTGAAATTGGGTGGTTTGAGAGTAAATGGATGAAATCCATTTGGGAAGCACTTTATGAAGGTTTTTTAGGGATGTGGAGACATAATAGGGTATGTTTGAAGTGTTGGAAGAGTTTCTAGAGGTCTATAAGGCTAACTTTCCAACAAACCCCTTGTAATTTGCTAAAAGTGAGGGTTTATTGGGTTGGTGTCTTGGAGGGCCAAAATCCTAATAACATTGGTTGATTTAGGGCTTGTGCAGCCTAGTTGTGGTTTTTCAAGTGAGTTTTGGGTGAAAGAGAAATTTTAAAGTGGAGTTTCTTTGTAAAAGTGGGCTAATTGGAGTCCTAAACAACGTACCAATCCACTTTTGGATGTTGTGTTTCAAAATAATCAATACAAATTTTGAGATATGATGAAATTAAGGAAAATGGGTATCTGAAATGAATTTTGGGTTCTATTTTTCGTGATTACTTTGTGAGATATGTGCAAGTTTCACTAGTTGAATGGCTACAATGGAAATTTAGAAGAATTGAGGAATATGAAAGAGTTAGGGTTTTAAAGGTTGCAAAGTTGATTCAAAGGACTTGAATTTTGATTGGTAAGTGAAAGGCTCCTTTCTCTACATCACTTCTTGAGGAATTGCACCATTGCATAGAGCTCTAGGTCATATGAGGAATACTTCCTTTTTCCCTCATTGATTTTCTCACTGAAAAATTCCACCAGTCTCCCTTCTTGACTCAAAACTACACCTATGGCATACCTCCTTGCATCACATTCAATTGTGAACAACTTGTTAAAGTCAGGGAGCGTAAGAATAGGTTGTTGATCCACCCTAGTCTTCAAGTGCTCAAATATTTAATATTCCTCATTAGCCCATTGAAACTTATTCCTCTTCTCACCTTGATGGTATCAATGATTCGTGAACAAATGTGACTAAAGTTTTTGATGAATTTCCTATAGATAGTAGCTAGGCCATGGAAGCTCCTTACCTCTACTACTGTCTTAGGAGTTGTCCAAATGAGTATGACTTCTACATTTGTGGGATCCATCTTCAAGGCACCTTCTGAAATCACAAAACCAAGGTAAACAAACTCATTCTTCATAAACTCACACTTCTTGAGATTGACCATCAATTTCTCTTCATTTAGTCTATTCAATACCTTATCTAGGTGTTGTAGATGGTCCTCTTGTTGGGTTTCCAAAACATAGGTTTGAACCACGAGAGGTTTCCAAGCTCTCACAATGCTTTTGGCCAACGTACAAGGCCAATTGATGCAATTGAAGCTTCTTCTCTTTAGGTTCTGCTAGACCAAGGTGGGTGTACCTAATGAATGATGCAAATTTTTGAAGTGTATTTCTTGATGCAACAATCTACCCACAATGGAAAAATGAAGTGGATAGACAAAATCACTATAATTATACCTACTCCTATTGCACAAATGAAAGGATTTGAATACGTTGTTTGATATGAAATTAAATCTTTGGGTTGTGGTAGATCAGTGCCTTCTATCCACATGGGCAATGGAGTCAAAAATATAAAATGATGTGTTTTCCTTCTCTAGTTTACTTCAAGTTGTTAGGCACTTTATAAAATAAAATCCTATGATTGGCATATAATTTTATTTATTTATGTCTTGCACAAATAGTGATGGAATGTTTATCTACCAGGTTCTTCTTTAACCATCCAAAAGAAATCCTAAATCACTATGACTTGTTTAAAAGAATTTAATTTTGCCTCGTAGAAACCAACTAACCAAATCACACATAGTGAAATTGCACTTTGATAAATCAAACATATACTTGATACATTGATTTAAATGTTTTAAAAGCATCAAATTGGATACAACCCACATAATAAATGAAAATTATTGCAACACAACAACTAAAAACAAGAAAGGTTTCATCAGTTTAAAAATGGGAAAAAACCTTAGGTTTTTTAATGGAAATTTTAGGTTCTAACAGTGGCTCCTATTGGGGATGAGTGATTGTGCAATCACTGCAAGAATCCAGAATGCCTTTGAGAGAGAAGACCAACTAAATGATATGAAAAATGAAGGCAATGGAAGATGGAAGGAATGAATAGATGAATGAAGGAGATGAAATAAAAGGAGAATGGAAAACCTTAGACTACTGTACATGGAAAAAATATTTTTTCAACAAGGGAATTTCTAACAATGTCCATGTACTGGAAAACCCAGACCCTTCAAAAAACTATTGTGCATGGAAGAGAATGATTAAAGAGGTTTGTTAGGAATTGTCCATGCACTGGAAATCCCTAATCCTCTATGTCTGCTATGGTTCAAAAATTAAACCATAAAGGATGGCCCCAGGCCACCCAAAAGAAAAACCTGCACTTTCCTCTATCATAGACTTTGTTCTGATTAAAGCTCATCAGGTTTCTCATGAAGCTATCCATTCCACCTACCCTGCAATATGCACTGACATTAAAATCTTTTAGGAAATCATTGTGTTCAAATTGATTCCTACTCTTTTCACCCTTCTGCATTTTATCATTCCTACTATCATATGAAAAATCTTTATCCCCTTCAACATACAAAATGTATCCATATTCAATAAAAAATTCATAAATTTTCTCATTGTCATATGTTGTTGAATTTTCCTACAACTGCACTGGAACCTAAAAATCTGAATGCTTCACATGGGAATCTACAAATTCTATCTCATCAACATCTTCTGAAACAACTGAATCAAAAATATTTTCTATTTCTGCTCTATCACTAGTTGGCATTGACACATACATTTGGTCCATACAGTCATCCTCATACATACTTGAATCAAAAAATGTTGGACACTCATCATCAATAACATGCAAACTAGTATCTTTTCCTTGCAATAAAATATAATTCAAATCACATACCTCTTCTTGGACACAAATATATTCATGATTAGCTTCAAAAATTTCATCACTGTGAGAGATGAACATGGAACCATTTGAATCATTACACATAGTACCTTCACTCTCAAAGCAGATATATGCTGGAGAAAAATTTTTGATATCACTTTTATGTGTGTACTTCTGGTATTCAAGAGTTAACAAGTCTGAAACTTTCTCACTATTGAGTGAACAGGTCTTTGCTTCCATATCTTCTACCATGTCTCCAACCTCTTCTTGATCTTCATAAGGACTACAACAATCATCTTGTTGTAGATTCACAAGTGCTTCTTCACAATTTGAATCACAATTTGTTATGCAAGAGAGACTCTCCATATCTTCATTGTTGGAAGACATGATATCTTCTTCAATTTCAACTTCTGAAGCATTATTGTTAGTATTGAAATGCCTTGTCCCAAGTATGGAATCAATAATTTTATTTACTACATCAAAGGCTTGTTGTTTTAATGACTCTGACCAATAAATTGATTCAGGCTCTGATGCTCTTAAAAAATGTGCAACAAATGTGGGTCTTGTAGGCCTAAAATGAGGAGGTAATTGCATATAGAAGTCTATCATCCTATTGTACAAATATTTTACATCTTCTCCCTTATATCTCCTTATGTCAAAAAGGCCATCCACAAGATTTTTTCCTCTCTCTTGAATCTGAATATACTCATCAAAAGTGTTCTGATGTGAATAGAGTACATTACCTTTATTATCAAGATTCTTCTTAGTTGTATCATGTGGTATTTGTGGTGTCCAAGATCTCCTGGCATTTGTGTCTTCATTTTCACTGTATGATGGCCTATTTGGTGATGTATTTTGAGCACCTTTGACTCCCAATTGCAGCAATTGTTGGTTCAATTGTAGCATCTATTGGTCGAATTGCAGCCTTTGCTGTCTCAATTCCTTCAACTCTCTTATTGACTACTGCCTTCTTTCTGCTTCTGCCATCTTGACAAAATGTTACTACTCCACAACATTCATGCATTATTTATCAAATGGAAACAAATTCACCACCTAATTTTCCCAAAAGTAGGAAGATGAATTTTTTTTGATATTGGTTTGGTTTGCCCCAGCAGAATCCCCAAAAAAAAATGTGAAACTTTTTTGACTCAATAAATGGAAAGGATATAAATTTTCCTTTGTAATTCCCCAATAAAGTTGTCAAAATGTTGGGAGTAAAAAATGTAGGTTTGAACCATGAGAGGTTTCCAAGATCTCACAACGCTTTTGGCCAACGTACAAGGCCAATTGATGCAATTGAACCTTCTTCTCTTTAGGTTCTACTAGACCAAGGCGGGTGTACCTAATGAATGATGAATATTTTTGAAATGTATTTCTTGATGCAACAATCTACCCACAATGGCAAAAGGAAGTGGATAGACAAAATCACTACAACTATACCTACTCATATTGCACAAATGAAAGGATTCAAATAAGTTGTTTGATATGAAATTAAATCTCTGGGTTGTGGTAGATCAGTGCCTTCTATCCACATGGGAAATAGAGTAAAAAACCCTTCTCTAGTTTACTTCAAGTTGTTAGGCACTTTATAAAATAAAATCCTATGACTGGCATATAATTTTATTTATTTATGTCCTGCACAAATAGTGTTGGAATGTTTTCCTACCGGGTTCTTCTTTAACCATCCAAAAGAAATCCTAAATCACTGTGACTTGTTTAAAACAATTTAATTTTTCCTTGCAGACACCAACTAACCAAATCACACATAGTGAAATTACACTGTGATAAATCAAACATATACTTGATACATTGATTTAAATTATTTAAAAACTTCAAATTGGAGACAACACACATAAGAAATAAAAATTATTGCAACACAACAACTAAAAATAGGAAGGGTTTCATTAGTTTATATAATTCATCCATTGCTCTGCTTCAAAAAATGTTTGTCATTGTTTTTACACTCCCAGTTCCATTTTCTGGAAAATCTCTAACTCCTACCCCCTAACCCCTTGCTGCAACTAATTTTTAAAATTATTTATACAATACATACCAAGTGTTGCAACCATTCAGCTTTTGTTACATCCGTTTGAATATTTCATGGCAGAAATTAAAACATTTAATTGCATTGCCTAATCAGAAAATTAAATGTTTTTTTTTAAACTATAGATGAGCTTTTAGTTTTCCCCTTAAATCTTGACCGATCCTTTACATTTTATTTCCCTATGGCCTTTAATTTTACTACTATACCATGATCAACATGTTGACCAACCACTGTATTGCAGTGGCCAACTAGCCATCACTCGTTATTGCTTTATCATTGTCTATATCTTTCCTCCTTGCGGTTCAGCAGTATCCAACTTTGACCTTGACTACCTCCTCTTCTTACCATTAACTTCAATGTTTATCATTTTAAAACGATCTTCAATGTGACCCCCAATGGTTCCATGATCTGACTATGACGGCTTCCTCCTTCCCTACTGCTGTACCACTACCCGTCCTTCCACCACCCACGACATCACAGTGTTCTTTTTGCTCCCCATGTTTATCGCTTACCTTACCACCCAACCAAAACCCTTATCTCTATCTCTGGTGGTTCCGCAGTGGTTGACTTTTACTGCTATCTCCATTCACCACTCAATCGCCAGCTTCATTTTGTCCAATAGCGGTATCACGGTATCCATCTTCGCCAACTATTGCATTTCATTTACCACACCACCACGGTCTTAATTTAGACCCCTGGAGGTTGTGTTGTAACTGTCATGCAAACCACTAGCTTTGCCGCTTACATGTTCACCACGCTACCACGGTCAGTGGCATAACTGCCAGCGGTACCACAGTAGCCACTCTACAAACCACCCGCTACTTCCCAACCTTTACCACGGTCATCGCAGTCTCCTCGTAGACTGGTGGCGGTACCACGGTGACCATCTTCACTATTGTTGCACCATTTACTGCACCACCGTGGTGACTGTGCTAACCGCACACGATTGTGCAGTAAAAATATTGTATGTCACCACCTCCCTATTGATTGTTTATCACACCACCGTGGTCTACGTGTTGACTGCTCGCAGTTGTGTGGTAAACCCTTCATATGACTACATGTTAACTACCATACCACGTGCCACCTTGGAAGGGGCCACGATATAGTGGTAAAAAGGTGATGGCATATAAAATGTGAGTAATATGGCAATGTTTATAATGTATAGGTTATTTTCACTTTATCAAAGGTGGTGAAATAATTATTTATAAATAGATAGTGAAATATGGGGGTTAAAAATGGGAAAAATCCTTAGGTTTTTTAATGGAAATTTTAGGTTCTAACACCTCCTTTGTCTTGTTGTATACAAGGATATCATCCAATTATACCACCACAAATTTTTCTATGAAGTATTTTAGGACCTCATTCATTAGCCTCATGAATTTACTTGGGGCATTAGATAACCCAAATGGCATCACTAGCCACTCATAAAAACCCTCATTGGTCTTGAAAGTGGTCTTCCTCTTATCTCCTTCCCTTATTCTAATATAATGGTATCCACTTTTCAAGTCAATATCTTAGAAGTAACATGCTCCTAACAAACTATCCATCAAATCCTCCATCTGGGATATAGGGAACCTATATCTAAATGTAATCTTATTTATTTCCTTTGAGTTAGTATAAAGCCTTCAATATCCATCATTTTTTAGGTGCCAAAATAGTGGGCACAACACAAGGGCTCAAATTCTCCCTTATTAGCCCTTTGTCCAATAATTCTTGAACCTGATTTCTTATCTCTTCATTCTTCTTAGGTTTCATCTTGTATGCTACTTTTTTTGGAAATCTTGCAGCCGGTATGAGATCAATATGATGATTCACATCCCTTATAGGAGGAAAATAAATAAGTAGCTCCTTCTCCACTATATTTTCATACCTATCCAATAGGGTATGCACCTCTTTAGGTATCTCTTTTCCATTTTTTTCTGCTACATCTAATATGGGCTTACAAAAAATGGCATAACCAATGTCTTCCTCCTCTAGATCATTCAAAAACTCTTTCTCCTTGACCACCAACACACTTAGTCCTTCATGAACTGTACTATCATCTTCTTGAATGGGTGAAAGAGTATATGACTTCCCATCCTTCTCTATCACATATATATTCTTCTCCCCATCATGTTTGTCCTTCCTATCAAACTGTCATGGCCTTCCTAGGAGAATGTGGCATACATCCATAGGGATGATGTAACAAAGTATTTTATCCCTGTAGGGAACAATGTTAAATTCAACCCAAGCCTGCTTATTCACTAAAACTTGTTGACCCTTATTGATCCATGAAAATTTATAGGGTGTTGGATGAGGGTTCCTTTTCATTTTCAATTTTTCTATCATCTCCAAAGACACAAGTTATCAGTTGAACCAAAATCTACCACTACCTTACATACCTTTCCTCATGCTTTACAAGTTTTTTTGAATAATGCCTTCTTTGTGGGGGTTCTTTAGTAGTTGGCACCTTTATTAGTGCCCTTCTTAGCATAAAATATTCACCTACCTCTAGAGAAACATGTAGAGAAGGTGAGTTGACACTCTCATTGTCCCCCTCTTGCACTATTTAAGTCCTCCTCTCACCACCATGAGAACTAGATTCTTGCTTGTCTAGAAATTTCCAAGCTGGGTGTCCAAATTGGTTGTAGCTATAACATCTACCTAAAAAAGGTGTTGGATCATCTTCCTTTTCCACCAAACCTTCCTCTACGACCAAATCTCCTTCCTCTAAAATTACCTCTACCATTTGACTCTCCACTTTATTCTTGATGGCTGCTTGATTCACCTTGCGGCTTTTATGACTGGCCTCTTGCACCAAAGTTGCCTCTACCTCTGAAATTTTTCCCTCTTCCTCTTCCCTACTACTCTCGCTTTCTTTTAATTCTTTCCCCAACTTTAGTTTCCAATTTGAAACACTCCTCAATAGTCCTAGGAGTTGTGAGACCAATATCATCTTGTATATTGAATCTAAGGCCATTCAAATACCTTTCCACTTTCTCCACCTAATCTTTAGTGTGTACTACCCTTATTGTCAATTTATGAAATTCCTCAGTATATTCCATTACATCTAACTCCTTTTGCTTCAAGTTTTTCAGCTTCCTAAAGGTTTTTATTACATAGGCTACTAGTAGGAATTGTGTCTTCACTTTGGCTACCATCAGGTCCCATGAGCTTATCTTTAACTTTCCCTTCTTAACTCTTTAATCTTGAATGTAGTTCCACCATGTTATGGTAGGTCCCTTCAGCTTAGTCTTTGCAAATTTTACCTTCTTTCTATATTCTATCTCCTTAAACTCAAAGAAGTTGTCCAAATCATCTATACAAGCCAAGACTTCTTCACTATCTAGTTTACCACCATACATTGGAGCTTCCAGTTTCACTTTTGGAATGTTTTCAAACTTGATGACCTTTAGCATCCTAACCATCCTCTTTTCTTTAGGGTCCAATTATTCATTCTCATCTTGGACTCCTACTAGAGGGTTTTAACTCTCACCCTCTTCTTCCTTATCACTTTGGTCACCACTAACCATTCCTCTCCTCTGATTCTTTTCCAGGGCTGCTATTCTTGCAAGGGTTTCTTCTTGTGACTCCTTGTAGAGACTTTCCTTTTGAAGTAACTTCTCCTTCAATTCTTTTACCTCTTTGTCCATTGGATTACCCTTTGGAGGAATTTTACTTATGCCCACTCTACTTTCCCACTTCCAATCACAACCTTTGATCTAATACCACCTAATGTAGAGAATGGGTGAATTATCTTTTCCTAACTCAAAAAACAATAATGCAATCACTAATTTACCCTCAAGACCCCTACAAAGGTGATTTTCAATAACTAGCTAGTCTTTCCAACTAGGTCTCCAAAATGATGTTTTTAGGCTTATCTTTTAGAGAAGACCATCTCACCTTGAAACCTTGACCTTTTCAAATACCTATTAGGTCATATTATAAAATATCTTAAATAAGGCATGGGTTTCTTTGGAACACCACTCCCTAATCAGGTATGCTACACTTGAAACTAGGCCAATTTGGCCACTTTTACAAAGCAGGTACTAAGAAAACACTTTCCAAACACCTAAACACTTCATCAAAATCACAAAATAGCCACATAGGGTCAGAATATCCAGGTTTAAGCATCAAAACACACTTTTCAATTATTTTCCCACTATTTCACGATCCTACCTAGCCTAACACATGAGGATGTAGGGCTAGGGATTTGTAAAAAACTCCTGTAAGCTCCATCCCCTACTCCAAAAACAAATTAAACATGGAAATTTTTAGCTCTCAAAATGTAGGCAAGATGCCTCAAGAGGATGCCAAACTCTTGATACACTACAGGGTAACAAACAAGGTTAAGGGAACTCAACCTTCTACTCTTTAGGTGCTGCTAAACCTAGGCGGGTGTACCTAATTGAATTGAGAAGACTTGATCTTTAATCTTCTCTTATTGCCCTAATTCATCCACAATGGCAGAATTGAAATGGACAAAATAAAACAAATTTGGTATAAATTGTATATCAATATCCAAAAAACTAAATCCCTATCAGATGTAGAGACGTGAATGAAACTAAAAATGAAAACAAAGACCAGTGCCTTATAGGGTTTATGAAGTCAAGAAAATCTAAAACAAGTTTACTTGTTTTGGCAGACATTCAAGTTGTTTAGCATTTTATTTGGTTTATAACTTGTATAGACATGCAATATTATGACTATTGAGTTCTTCTTAATAATCCAATTGATATTCCCTAATTACTATGATCAATTCAGAGAATTTAATCTTTACTGGAAAGAAACAATTAATTGATCATACAGATACAGCATATGTGCATCGATGAACTAGGTAAAGACTTGTTTACACTAATTCAAATAACCAGAAAACACCATTACGGAGACAACTTCAATAATACCCTTCAACAAATATCATAAACAATCAATACCAGAAAACATCGCACCATCATATTAAATTTTCATTGATATCTCCATGATTTACATATGCTACCAATCTCATCTTCTTTCACAAAATTCTATATATGTATCTTCTCTATTCTCTATCTAATTCTACTTCGCTCCCTTTACATTGCTTTCAAAATGGACATTTATACATTGAGAATATGAAAGGACGCGTCCCTTCGGAAATAGGAGAAAACAAAACAAAATATAAAAAAAAGATAGAGAATAATTAAGCTCTAGTTAACCATAAGTGAGTCATAACAAGGTAATCCAAATAATCTTGGCAGTTAAAAGTATCCACATCTTCAACAGCATTCTGGATCGTGATTTCCATCCTGATCATTTCCTCATTCTGCTCGCTCACTTCTTCTAGTGTTGTACCCTCTGCAAAAGATGTCTTCATGATTTCCTTTAGCAATATATCACATTCATTCCTCCACCTAGTGGCATCTTTCAACTCCCATTTACTATCAAAGAATGCGCTCACAGTGTTCTTGCAACTTCAACTAATCCCTTTTTATCCCCCAGTAATTCTTCATAGAATTTTTTATGGCGACTGACAATATGATTTGCAGCTTCAAGTGCAGCACTGCTAATCTCATCACGTGGGGCCAATTCATGAAACTTATTCATAACCCACTCATTCATCCTCTCATGCTCCTTCAATGCATCCATAGTAGCAGAATACTTCCCCCATAATTGATTTAACCAAGATGTCAAATTGTCCTGTCTCTTCTTAACAATGGCTACAAATGCATCATACTTTCCCTGATTATAGGCACTTGACCCGATCCAATGATCTTTTGTCTGAGAGCTTTCTCCTTGAGTGAGCATTTTGGCTGGAACTATTGGAACACCAACCAAATCTTTCAGTCTATCATTTTCTCTTAACATTCTCTCATTATTCGCCTTATACATTTCTCTTTCTCTTATCAATGCCTGGATCTGTGCTTTATTAAATTTTGCAATATCTATCCCAATCTCTGCAGTAACCATAGGATCAGCCTCTCCAACCTTTAGGGTCATAACATGGCCAAAAACCTTTTCTGTATCAATCACTACTAACTTCCTATGTGGTGGGTACAAATCCCATATCATCAATGATCCCTCATCAGTATTAAACTTAGAGCCTACATACACCTTTGTCACCTTTTCCTTATCAAGTTTGTGTGCAATATTACTATCTTTTAAGCTATCAAACACCAATGTAGAATTCAAATCAAGTCCAGGAAAGATCATTACACCAGCATTCTCCAACATTTTTCTCCCCTTTTCAAGAGTCATATCTATCATTTCATCATCCACACATTTCCTCAATCGATCCAATAATTGCTCTTCATTCCTAGAAGTGATAGCACCAACACTTTCTTGTATTTCTTTCCCCTTCTGTTTGTACAAGAATGCTTTGAACTCTGGAGAATTTATAAACTCATCATCTAAAACAAAAGATCTATATTCCATATGCCTTGCATCAACATCGCTACTTTCAATACTCTATTCTCTAATTGGGCAAACATACTTCTGAGTCCTTTGCCTAGATACTCTCTTTGTTCTGCTCTGTGGCATTTCATCCATTGGAGTTTCCTCATCTCCAGAAGACAATGTCCCCAAATCTTGTAACCCTTGGTTATAGCTCTCAACCACCCCCTCTGCTTCCTCTTCATCCAAATTCCTAATCATATTGTCAAAAGGATAAGGTACATGCTGATACCTTCCAAAGTTAATCTTTTCTTTGGCTGAATTGATATATCCTTCAGGGTCAAAGTTTTTCCTGGGTGGTCCACTTTTCATATTATAATGCAATAACCTATCATGGAGTGAATTATATCCCTCCTTGGCCAACACAGTGAAATCACCAAAGCATAATGTACTAGGCATAAAAGCCCGCTTCCCATAAGAACTGAAAATCATCACACTATTGTAATCCATTTGTCTAACAATTTCCAAATATGCAATTCTGTTTGGAACTATCCTTGGTAGAATAAAAGGGGTACCTTCAAATCCATACACCCTGATCATTGTATCTCCTTCCAAACAATACCAATCACCCTAGTTATGATCAATTGGCCCATTGAAATCTTTTGGCCGAAGAAACCTCTTGATCTCATCAGTTAATGAATAATTACAAGGATATTTATACAATTTGCACAAAGTTTTCACAAAGTACTCTTCAAAATGGATGAAACTAGCATTGGCAAACCTGCTATCCCAAATAGCAGTCCACAGCTAAACAGGCAATGCTTCACCCTCCCTACCAATTTGAGAAACTCTCATTTCTGGAGGCCATACTCCCAACTCCTATCCAAAGTACAGTATCAAGTGCATCAACAATGAATAATGCCTGAGATGAACAATAGAAGCTCCACCTTTTATAGCTACCAATCCTGAATCAAGCTCCCTAGTAATATATGAAGCATAGTCGAATGGCCTGGAGTTATGATATTGAATGTCTGCTGTGATAATCATTGGCACAATTGACATGAGTTCTAGAGCATTCATCCCCAACACTTGACACACTAAAAAATATGTGTATTTCATATAAGGTTCAAACAAATCTACATGGTAAGGAGGCCCCTCACTATCTTGCAAAGGTTTTGACTTGTTACCCTACTTAATTCTATGGATAGGCAACCTCCAACCCTTATAGATTGTGTCCATTCTTGAAAATTCTTTCTCTAATTCCTCACAATTGATCTCCTCGTTGCAAAACCCTTCCAATTTGAAGACCTCGCCTATTGCTTCTTTGGACACATATATCTATGGTTTTCTAGATGGGTCACATATAGCTTTATGTTTCAGATCATAATTGTCTGCAAGCACTTTCACTAACTCTGCATTTACAAAAACATTAGGGCACACCAGTTTCCCTACATTCAATTTCCATGGGTTGCAGACTGGTTCAAAATGGTTTCTTCTATGATAATGGAAATTGAAAAGCTCATAACCTCTTATGGTGGTCCAGACATCACCTATGAACTTGCACTTATCATCTAGTTTATCAAATTTTTCCCTAAGCTATGCAGACCTTCTAGCTTTAGGACCCAAGCCAAGTAATTGATCAATAAGGTCTTGGTTCAACCTTCTTTCAATGCCCTCATGTTTTGGAGCATCCATCCCCAACACTTGACACACTAAAAAATATGTGTATTTCATGTAAGGTTCAAATAAATCTACATGATAAGGAGGCCCCTCACTATCCTGCAAAGGTTCTAACTTGTTACCCTGTTTAATTCTATGGATAGTTAACCTCCAACCCTTATAAATTGTATCCATTCTTGAAAATTCCTTTTCCAACTCTTCACAACTAATCTCCTCATTGAAAAACCCTTCCAATTTGAAGACCTCACCTATTGCTTCTTTAGACACATATATCTATGGTTTTCTAGATGGGTGACATATAGCCTTCTGCTTTGGATCATAATTATCTACAATCAATTTTACTAACTCTACATTTACAAAAACATTAGGGCACACCAGTTTCTCTACATTCAATTTCCATGGGTTACAGACTGGTTCAAAATGATTTCTTATGTGGTAATGGAAATTGAAAAGCTCATAACCTCTTATGGCAGTCCAGACATCACCTATGAATTTACACTTCTCATCTAATTTATCAACTTCTACCCTAAGCTATGTAGACCTTCTCGCTTTAGGGCCCGAGCCAGGTAATTGATCAATAAGGTCTTGGTTCAACCTCCTTTTAGTGCCCTCACGCTCTGTATCAACTTTTTGTTTCTTTCCTTTTGACAAACTACTCACAACAGGCTTTCTACCCTTACCCTTCCCAGAACTAGAGGACTCCATTCTCAAGCTTATAGAACCAAAATGAAAAAACCAAGGAACAATCACTTTCAGTATTCCACTCTAGCTCCTCAGACTGAAAATCATCCTGGTTCTTTGTTTAGCATGCCAATTCACCTGCAATCAATTCAGAAATGAAGAATTGATTCAATCTTTACTATTATATCCCATCATGCCATTAATGAAGCATGAATGAACACCCATTTGAAACTAGCACTGTCGCATCAAGTATCCTTTCGATGAGAGATTTTCAAATTTGGGGCAAAATCCCTTTTCAATGTCTATTACACTTTTTCGCCAAGACAGAATGCAGTCTTATCAACACCTGGACTTCAAAAAAAGATGACTGTTGCTCCTATTTTTTATATCGCTATAACAATTCTGAGTCAGGGAGATGTCACATAGACTTCATTATCTCATATCGATATATATTTCTTCAAGTCATAGTCTCTGAACAAAATTACCCTTTCACCAATGAATTCCCATTTCGGCATGTCCATCAAGTTTTCTCGCCAAAATACCTACCAATGAAATGACACTTTTGGTAAGACATAACGCCTTCGGGAAGACCTATATCGATGCCAAATGTCTTACCGACATCACTCCTCTGTATTACTCCTATTTCGGTGAAACTCACCCCAAGATGCCTGTCGATATGACTTTCAAAATTTCGGTGAAACCTTATGTCGAAAAGTTATTCTCCTGGTGATGCACATCTTTGTCGGCATATCTTCTGAGTCAGCAAGACCCCAACACTTTCTCCAATAGTCTTTTGAATCCCCTTGTATTAAGTTCGGCAAGACAACAATCATCTTGCCCAGATCTTCACCGAAGCACATAAGTCTTACTGAAACATTTGTTTGCAAGCCAATTGGTAAAACAAAATGATTTTGTCGTGACTTCATGTCGATACCCACTCGTTTAGCTGAAATGACCCCTTCACATATTAGCTAGAAAGACCAATTGAATTCACTGTGACACTACAATGATGCCCCAGCATATGCTGATATGAATCTTCTCAGTCGTTGAAACAATAGAAAAGTCTCGCCGATTGTCTGCAACGAATACATGTTAGTGAAAAATATATCTAGGGGAGACTTTTACTATGTTTTTCCGATATGGATCTTTTAATGAAATATGAATAGGTCGACGGACTCAAAGGGGTCACATGTCAAAAATAAGCAAGACAATGCAAAGAGGGGATTTTATGTTTATGATGAGGACTTAATGCTATAAATTCTTGAACACAATAGACTATAAAATTTCAAAATTTTATAGTTCTAATAGAAAGAACTCCTAAATATACCATTCCATTGAGTTTGGCTAATTTACAATAGTGGAATGGTTTGAAATCTATATTTTTGTCCACAAACCCTTGAAAAGGAGGGTTTCCAAGAGATCTATGAATAAATGCTTCAAACAAGCTTTATTCCCAATGAAAATACACCACACTAGACTTAAATGAAAGCTAAGACATTGTAGAAACCTTTCACACTAGACTTAAATAAAAGCTAATACATTGTAGAAACCTTTCACACTAGTCTTGGCTCATGATAGTACAATATAGGTTCGTACAAAATGAACAAACATGAAAAATGCACAAAATTCCAATAAAATAGAGTTTCTTTCACTTCCTTTCTTCACCCAAAAGTTACAATCAACATGCCTCAAAATTTGTGAGGCTCAAAACATGACATGAAATTATCAAAATATTAGTTACAAGCAAGAACACTCAAGTGACCATTCAACTTCTTCAAACATGCAATTTCTCCAAGTTGCAAAAGAAAATTTTACATCTTTCACCAACTTTTAACCAATGCCTAAAACTGACCTTACACGACACTAAACATGCAAGAAAGTGTTGTAAGTATGGATGCATTTGGTGGTGTTGTCAGTAATGTTTTCATTGATGTTAATATAGTTCAGGTTGTTGCAGATGGTATAGAAGTGCTTAGAGTACATGGAACTATATTTATGAAGTGGTAGTTGTGTTTTTTCCAAGTTCTTTTGAGAAAAATTGAGAAACAAAGAAAGAAGTATTGAAATATGTGATGGGGGAAAAATATGTCATTATTTTACCTATTATTTTCTCTAACCTTTGTCATCTTTCCTAGTATTTCCTGTTGCTCCTATCACTTTTTGTCAATGAGCTAGAGATATTCTATGAAATAGGAGGAAAGGTAAAAACTAGTGAAAAATATCGATTCCTTTGACTGTTACTAACTATCTTTGTGGTCTTGGTAACAAGAAATATTTAAGTGGTTGACATCAAGGAATGAAGGGCATCGGTGGATGGAATACTAGGCCAATTGGAGTCAATTTGTCACTTTAGCCATATTTGTGCCAAGATTAACAAATCTATTTTGAGTTGTTATGTTGTTTTAAGCTACTATCCAAAGACCTTAAGCTATTTTTTATTATCTTTCGATGGTTTATGGTTGTAAGCCATAAATAACCAAAAAAATTATTTATTTTCATCTGCAAGACTATTATGGGTACAGAAAACTACAATATATATGTGTGTGTCTGTGTGTGTGTGTGTAGAAGATTCATATAGATAGACATAATAGAAATTGTATATTGGCATTAAATTTGTGTTCATAATCTATTTTTTTAATTCAAATGAATGATAAATGTGGAATAGTTCTATGTTTCTGAGCTTCTATCACTCAATAGCCGGTGAGGGTAGGGCTCACTTCCTCGATTGTTGGTGATCTTTTCATTTTTGTGTGTGGTAATGTAGGTTGCTTCATAATTATTCAGTTTGTTCCATATTGTTTATTGTGTTATCAGCTTATTAGTTTACTTAATCTCTATGAACATATTTAGTCTCTGTCGACTTGTTCAATACTTATCAGTTTTCATAATCGATTAACTTTAATTGAAGAATTGAATAGTTAATTGTTATTGAAAGCATATCTACATTCAATAGCATAACTTATAGAGATTTTAGTTTTGTTCATTCCATAGTTAATTATGTTTAATTTATTTTCAGAAAGGTTTTTATTTTGTTAGAGACTTTCGATTTTTTTTTTTTGTGTGCTAGTGATCTATTCTTTGCTGCAAAGTCATTTCTTCATGGGTTCCTGTCACATATGTGATAGGAAATTTTCAAACTAGATTTCTATTCAAAAATAGATTACATTAGTTTGCATCCATCTAACCTTAGTTTATTGATTGTAGCCCTTCGGCATACTGCCTGTAGACATGGAAACTGTACAATTTGATCTATCACACTGGATCCTAATTTACGAACACCATTTCATCCTAAATCATCTTCTTTGCTAGTCATTTAATCGAATAATCTATATTTGATTAAATTCATCACTCTTCATCTCTTAATTAAATAAATCAACTTTATCTAATTAAGTCATCATCTCTTGTTAATTAAATAAATCAATTTTATTTAATTATTTATGTAATCCCTCTTTAATTAAATAATTCATCTTATTTAATTAAATCCTTAAAGTCTTTCCATTAAATTGAATAAATTAAACCTTATTTGATTTAATCTAACATTATTCCCTTTAGTTAAATAAATCAAAATCATTTATTTAATTAAACCCTTCCTCTCAATTTGATTTAAATCAATTCATAAATTTAAGTCTAAATTGTCACATCTCCTAAATTCTTCATTAAATTAATTAAACTTTGATTAATTTAATCTTAATCTATGTCATATTCTCTAGAGAATACAACTTGCACAATAAATCAATTACTTTGATTTATTAATTCATCTATTTTCCCTCACATGGAATCAAAAGGGAATATTCCCTCAAATTTGAATTCAAATTCAAATGGACTTAGTCCTTCCAACAAGGCATTTAAGACCTCTTACATGTCCTTCTCATTGAGCCAAGTGACATTAACTCCATTTCTTTCATCCCCCCCAAACATGTCACTTCATCAAATTCAAAATTCAAACTTGCACATTGATCAAAATGTGCTCAACCTTCAACCATTCACATCTTGACATGTGGCACTTGGCCATTGGATGTTGAATGATCCTACATTGCTTATTTTCACTCTCTCTTCCATTTTGGAAATCTATAAATGAGAGACTCTTCCTCTCATTCTAACATCCACAATTTGAGTAAACTTACTATACTCAAATCCATCTTCAAGAATGTCCATTCTCATATGTTTTTATCAAGCTCTTAGCTAGGTTATGCAAGAATTCAACCAATAAAGTGGATCAAATCATCAAAGCTTACAAAGGAGTTGGGAAAGGGTTGATTTCAACATACCAATTGGTACCAACTTATTCATTAAAATAGGATTTATTTGCTTTCATTTGCATTGTTCTCCATTTTTTTTCCTATATTTAATGTTTTAATCTAATTTCATGGGGAATCCTTGTTTCTTGCTTGATTATGATCTAATATTTTGCTTGTTTTCCTTATTTGTGTAGGTATGAAATTGGGGTTCACATTTTGGCGCTAGAAGGAGGGAAAATCTCAAGGATTTCATCATGTTTTCCAACATTTTTGTGCTTTTTGACATTTTTTTTTGTACATAGGAAAACTACGCCGCTTCGAGAGGCGCGACTCTATACTATACCACTTTCGGAGGCGTGGTGCTATACCAAAGTGCCCAAAATTTCTAAATTGTGCTGCACTTACTTTCCCGCCTGTTAATTTTTAAAATCCATAAATGCGCCGCACACAGGTCCGCAACACTATATCACACCGCTTTTTGAAGCATGGCTCCATATTGCACCGCTCTACTCCCAAATTGTGCCGCACCTGTTTCCCACCTCAAAAATATTGAAATTTCAAACCTAGCCACCTCACAAACTACGCCGCTTGACCATATTGCACCACACCTATGATCTTTGTTCCTGTAGAGTGCCACTCCCAATCAAACGCATGGCTCTATATAGCATCACTTCTATTCCAGACTGTGGCGCTCTTGAAAACAGTGTCGCACTTGCAAAGTCTATCGCAAAAAATAGTCAGGTTTAAAATTTGACATGTGCTTTTCGATTTTTTAATTTTCTAATTCTTGACCCTGTTTGCTGCCTTTGTGCTCTTTGATTTTCTGTCATTTTGCAGGTTGGAGCAAGGAAAAATAAAAGAAAGAGGTTCATCATGACATCATGTTCATCATACAAAAAGTGTTTTTAAACACTAAACTTTTAATCAACACTTCTTAAAGGATTTTAAATTCTATTTTTTAAAAGAAATTTGTTACTTTCATGCTTTAGAAATACTAATATCCTTTTGGGTTTAAAAAGAACAAACAAAATTTATTTTTCAAAGTTTTCAAAAGGATAAAAAGAACCTTAGGAACAACATACTAGATTTTGTTTAAAGGTTTAAAAAATTGAACAAGGCAATCTCACATTTCCTTTGGTGCTTAAAAAGAACTCATTATTGCTTTGAGGGATTAAAAATGAACATGTGTTTTTTGTGCCTTGTAATATTTTTTGCAAAGTAGTGTCATTTAAAATGGCGTATGCACTTCTCTCGCGCTTCACGACAATCTTGAGAATCAAAAGACTTTTTGGTGACACTAAATTGCATAAAATATTGCCTCCACATTTCATTTTTTGGGATTAAAATTGAACCAAACATGCGAGTGTGAGCACGGTATATTGCGAGTGTTCTCCCTTTATTTTTCAACAAAGGTTGATTAAACTACGGGATATGCTAGCTTGCTATTGTTAATCTTAGTGGGTCTGCCTTGTGGGAAAAATTAATCACCCAAGGGAATGACCCAATCGGGAACACGCTAAAGCCAAGCGACTTCCAACCGGTATATAAGTGTGGATTCTTGAGGAAAGTTCAAGAATCATGAGGATTATTCCAATGAGAAGGGAATCAATGGTCTCTTGCCACATGAATAGTCCCCCACAAATGGAATGCCTGAATTAAAACCTTTTGTTTAGAAAAGGCCAAATCCTTATCTATTTTGTTGGTGCAAAAGGTCATGTCCTTTGAAGCCACCCCATGTTATACATGTTGTTTTGTTTTAGAGATAAAAAGTATGCCATGGGAGATTCATGGGTACTAATTCTTGGCTGACCTAAGAAGTGTGTGTCGTGGAGGGGAGCTAGTGTGGTCAAACATCTAGTCATTCACACAAATATGTGGAGTTGGATTCGTCCAAGTGGCAACCCAACAAATAGTGTCTTTTTATCCTAGGGTTGTGCATGTTATTGAGACACCTTTCTTGGTTCTAAAACAATTGAAAAACAAACATCCACAAAGAGATCCAAATTTCAAACCCTTTGGAGGAAACAAATATCCTTTGACGAATCTAAGTACTCTTGATTTCCCTAGGGATCATATCCTTAGAGGTTTCTAAGTGCTTGGATTTTATCATCATTTGTTTTCACCAAGGTTAAACACTAGGAAACCTTTGCCTTGATTTTCGTTGACTTCCACATAATGCACTTCGTTGGATGAAAGAAAATTAGGATATTGGACATCAGTTTGAAAAGCATAATCAAGAAAGTGTTTGTGGTAGAAAGAACCAAACCTAAGCAAGATAAAAGACAATTGAACCACACATGTGCTTGGTCCATTTTGAGTCATTTGATTTCCATGTGAACATTGATCTTTTGGTTTGAAATACTTTTAGGGAAAATCATGTTCTTCAATATCTTGGTCTAGTAAACAAGTCCTCTTGGGGTCATCTAGGATCAAATCAAACACTTCATCCATCCAAACATTTATCAAAATTCCATTTCACCAATAACTCTTGGAACCTTGGAAACATCACTTTGTTTGACTTAACGCACCTAGTCAAATTATCAATCCTCTTGATCAAATTTGCCTCTAGGATAATGCAATTTCTTGAGGTCTACTAGTTCATGATCACTTATATTGGCTTAACACACTTAGCCAATTCATTCTCTTGTACAAGTTTACTCTAGGATAACACAACTTCCTAGGGTTTACAAGTGCATTATCATCTTTGTTTGACTTAACACACTTAGTCAAACTATCATCAATCACAATCAAATTAAATCAAGTCCTAAAATCTAGCATTGATCTAAAGTTCCTAAAAATTTAAACACCCATATCATTCACCCCTTTCATCCTTCATCTCATAATTGGTCCTAAACCCCTCAGAGGTCAACAAGGTCAAAACACAAGAGGAACATGGAATATAAACTTGATTCATCCATCGTGAGTAATTTGATTCAACCAAACTATCCAAGCCTTACAATACTAATTGATTTTCAAAACTTGCATTTGTACAATCCATACATGGGATCGTTATCTCCTCCAAACATCAATGGTACAAATGTGAGCATGCCCAATCTAAAGTTTTGAACATCTTTTCCTTTGGTAGATTTAAATCAAAGTAAAAACTTCAAAAACAATCAAGGCATGAGCCTTCCCCCTTTACTAGTCATTAATCAATCAAATTTGAGGAACACTCCAATCATAAACCAAAGCATCATATCAAATCCTCCCATTTTTCTATCGATATCACAACAACAAATGACAATCATTCAAGCAACCCCAAAAATCAACATCATTCGCCATCATCTTGCAAGCCGCTAAAAAAGTTGCCTACCAAAAGGCACTCCAATTCCAACAAGCCGCACAAGCAACCAACAAGCACAGGATCAAGCTCAAGCCCAACACTAGGCTCAACAGGCGCAAGCACAATTCTGGGCACTATTGCAAGCAATCAATGAACAAGTCCATCAACAAGCCCAACAAAAAAAATTGTTGGCACAACAACAACACGACCATCAACAAGTGTTGTTGGCTCAAAAAAAAACACATGAATTTCTCCCTAAGAAAAGCTTGCAACAAACTCCCACCACAAATTGTTGAAAATAATAATCAAGATCTATCCATCGATGAACACTTTGAAGATGTTTCCCCCTCATCTGATGATCAAATAAACACACATCAAGAGCCATTTTTTAGTCATGATCAATACCCCTCCTACAAAGACCTATTTCAGGGAGTGTTGATATTATTTGATCCTATTGACATAGACCAAGATCCATCCACCAATGATCGTGTTGACAATGTCTCTACATCACCTTATGAGTTAGAGGACATATCTAAAGAATTTCTTCCAAAGAATGATCAACATCTTTCACCAAGGTCTAGCAATGATCCTTTCCAAAACATATGGACATTTTTTGACCTCATGACATTTGAGAAAAATCCTATGCCTAATGAAGATATCCAAGAAAGCAATCCATTCTTTGAAATTGACCCATGTCAAGAACTAGATCCAAAGCATGTCGAAAGCAATTCCAAAATCATTCGAGATCAAAAATTTGTATCTCCAATCTACTACAATGATATAATGGACACTCTCCTATCTATAAGAGATGATCATATCCGTATAGCACATACTCCTCCATCTACCCATGATATGATTTCTTTGAATGGACCCATAGATGATATTCATTCAAAAAAGAGTCTCATACTCTTGACATCATTACCAAGGAACAAGAGTCTCCTACTCTTAACATTTGTACACATGATCAAGATATAGAGAAATCCAGAGACCTAGCAGAAAAAAATCATGAAGAAGGCTTCTACAAAAATTGTGAATCAGAAACATCATGTGAAATCATATCAAGAATGAATCAGGAGGAATAATTTCACAATGAATCTTTAACATCACTTGAAGAAGTAACTAAAGCTAAGGATATCAATCAAGAATTCATCCCACATATGGAGGATCCTATCACTTATAAATTTGGATCACTTACCTTTCTTAGAGAAATTTATCTCATCAATAAAGAAGTTGACACTTTTGAAGGTCCACGATAGAGCAGAGAAGGAGTAGCACCTTGTTTCCAAGGTACATCATATCCTATTGCACATAAAAATTTTGAGCAGATGAATTATCAAGGTAAGGAATTAGGTCTGCATGAACAAGGTATCCTTGAACTAGTATAGATTATTGGCAATCCTAAGTATCAAGGCCTTGGTTATTCAAAAATCAAGGGATCTCAACATATCAGTAATATTTCCACAAAACTAGGGGCAACTTCCTCTTGAGCAAATGTCAACATAGGGAGCATGAAGGATCCTTATGATGAAACCGATGTCAATACTACAACCTACCATGTCACGAATCTTCATCCACCCATCACCCCATCCACGAATTGGGACCAACAACAAAAGAAAGATTTGAATCAAAGCACAAAGAATGTCATCAAAGAAAAAGAAGTACTGAAGCATGAAAGACAAATCAAATCAAAGAATACAAAGAATGATTATCTCTATCAAACTCCATTAGTCAAAGAAAATATGGGGAAAAATTAAAAAAATGGAAAGGTATCCATCAAAGATGTCCACAAAGGAAAAATCAATCTTCTCAAATGATGTACAAATTTTATCGAGCAATTGGTCCTAATTCAACAAAAACTTCCGTATCCATCCATAATCGCTCATCTTCCCAAGTTTGGAGAGTCAAAGGTTCCAAACTATCAACCAATCCATGGCTTATTCCTAAACACACACCATCCATGCCTCCATGCATGATATCCAATTCTCACATTAACCATGTATTGGCAGTGACTATTCAGAAGGCACTCTATTGCGATATGCACACAAAGACAGAGTTAACTCTAGTATCAGCAAAACAAATCAAGAATCTCAAAAGTTATTTTCGAGTGCATGTATCTTGGCAAAGCATCTTCTTCAAGTAAGATATCGATGGAATATTATGAAGAAAACATTAACATCAATAGTACTAGGTGGTTCAACATCACCTTAAAATCTCTTAGAAAATACAAAAAAATCAAAAATCCAAAAATCCAAAAAAAATTAGAAAAAGGATTGAAAATAGTAAAGAAAAAAAAAATAAAAAAATAAAAAATTGTCCTCTAGTGAAAACTGCTTCAATGGTGCTTTGGACAAGTACCATGATAAAAACTTGGCAAATAGGCATCATGTGTAGAATCTAGCATCTTTGAGCATCAGTTCAGGAGAAAGCATGTTATCGCATCCATAATAAATCCAACATTCCATCCATATTATCCACTCATCCATGAACTGTTTATTCAACCCATTACCATTTATCTACCTTATCTTGATCTTGATGAAGGTTTGGTGCATACTTTACACTGTTTTATAGTAAATGTCTTGACATGGGTCATTTTCATTGATCCTATCCTATCCAACGTTATCTGAGCCTTGAAGCATTATTCGAATGAGCATTCCCCTGTTTGAACACCTTATCTTGTCACAAGATAATCCTTTGCAATCCTTTGCATGCTTACCGTATCTATCCATACACCTATTGAAGAATCCACCCATGGCCTTTCAAACATTGCTAGACTCTAGGGGCAGATATTTAAATCTTGCTTCATGAATGAATCTTGATCTATATCCTCCATCTTATGTGGTGATCCAAACATTGGAAAACATAAAATCAAATTGCTTAAAGCATTTTTGAGCCAAAAAATTCAAATCACTAGCGCATGGCATATTTTGACTTGAAGATGTTCCTTATCAAGCTTTATCTTTCATCAAACATCAATCCAAGTAATCCATATTAGTTGCATCTAATGTGTACTTCAACGTCACATCAAAATCATCAAAACTATTTTGTTCCAAATCAAGCTTCATCAATCTTGGTCAATCGAATCCAATCAATTATCAACTTGTTTGACTTAACCCACTTAGTCAAACTACCCACTCGTGTACGAGTTTAATCTAGGATAACACAACTTCCTAGAGTTTAAAAGTGCATTATCATCTTATTTAACTTAACACACTTAGTCAAATTATCCAATCCATCATCAACTTGTTTGAATTAACACACTTATTCAAACTACCTGCCCATGTACGAGTTTACTTTAGGATAACACAACTTCCTAGAGTTTACGAGTGCATTATCACTTTTGTTTAAATTAAGACACTTAGTCAAACTATCAATCCATCAATTTTATCAATCAACCTTAGCTTGGTTTTTAATAAAATCCCAAAATAGAGCATTGATATCATCACATATCCACATCCAAATCATTCAAAATCCAAAAAAATAAAAAATCGAGTCATCTTGCCAAACTACGTCATCTCTGAGCTTGAACGTAGGCAAGGTTGATCTTTGATCATCCCCCGAGATAGTTAAGGTTAGTCCTTTAAGAGTCCATCACAATGGCAATCTATTTTCCCATCTAGTTTACATTCTAGGTTAGTCCTTTAGGCGTCTGTCACAATGGAATTTGTTTTCCCATCTATTTCACATAGGCGTCCATTGCAATGGAAATTCGTTTGCCCATCTTTCTCATCAGTAGTCAAATCAATTATCGTCTAAACTACGTCGTCTCTGAGCTTAAACATAGGCAAGGCCATCCTTGATCGGCCCCTAAGACATAAAATCCAAAAACATTCATAAAATCTCGAAAATACCAAAAACATTGAAAAATATGAAAATACCAAAAACAGCCTCAAAATATCTAAAAAATCTAAAATGGTGCATCCATCTCATCTCGCTTTCACCCATGAATTTCATCATTCCTAATAAATCAATCATTTCCTTCACCCTTTGGTGAAGTAATCAAAAGAAATTCTAGCAGGTTCCAAAGTGAACACCTAATTGTTTGAGGTCTCAAAGTCTAAGTCAGTAAGCAAGCAAGTTGATCAACTTGGATTATCAATAGCTTATCACCCAATCAGTCTCACCAAAACCCTGATCACTACATTTCCTATGATGTATCCTTCCCACGATGGACATAAGCATCAGGTACCCCACAGTAGTTAGTCTTGGCTAGTAGTATGAAGAACATTAGCTTATTTTTTTACTTTATCTTGGTCTTTTTGAATTATCTTATTTTGCGCTCATTCCAAGGACCTCTCGATGATGCCTACACAAAACAAGTTTAGAGAGAAAGGAATGGGGCAATGATCATTATCTTTTTTATTTGTCGTGCTTGTTGGATACTCTTGTAAAATAACTTGGTGAATACTTTCTTTGTTAGGTCTATCCTAGCAAGGTTTCCGTATGTCAAGTGTGAACAAGAATACTCCTATATGATTGTCAAGTCAAATTCCATCACACTAGGTACAATTCCATCCTAGTCCTCTATACCTTGATGCATCGTACCTATGTGTGTTATCAAACATAAAGTAATTAGCCCTTTGAAAATCCCAACTCCTAGTAAGCAAATCATCATAATCATTGTTAATAATGTGAACTTGTGTTGGATCCTCCTTCCATCCATCTTATTCTTCTTATTCTTCTATCTTTACTAAAATTTCTATCTAAAATCGATGTGTTGTATCAAAATATACATGGGGCTACCCATGACCAATGATTTTCTATACATCATCAAAATTGTCTACATCAAATAATTATCTTTAATCCTCTGATCAATAGAACTAATCCTCTCGCATTTTATCGCGATCTTGATCGAAAAATCAAACATTTTCTACTCGATCTCTCGAGGGGGCCATAAACCAGCATAATCATTCCACTGGGGCAGCAGTGGGGCATCTGAAAAAATTGAGAAATTTTGAACTTTGATCACAACAATTTATTCTTTGAATAAATGCAACAAGTACATTGCTTCGAAGAGGGGCAAAATCTAGACATGGAAAATGTAAAATTAGATCCGACACACTGGATCTTGATTTACTAACACCATTTCATCCTGAATCATCTCCTTTGCTAGTCATTTAATCGATTAATTTGTATTTGATTAAATTCATCACTCTTCATCTCTTAATTAAATAAATCAACTTTATCTAATTAAGTCATCATCTCCTATTAATTAAATAAATCAATTTTATTTAATTATTTCTATAATCCCTCTTTAATTAAATAATTCATCTTATTTAATTAAATCCTTAAAGTCTTTCCATTAAATTGAATAAATTAAACCTTATTTGATTTAATCTAACATTATCCCCTTTAGTTAAATAAATCAAAATCATTTATTTAATTAAACCCTTCCTCTCAATTTGATTTAAATCAATTCATAAATTTAAGTCTAAATTGTCACATCTCCTAAATTTCTCATTAAATTAATTAAACTTTGATTAATTTAATCTTAATCTATGTCACATTCTCTAGAGAATGAAACTTGCACAATAAATCAATTACTTTGATTTATTAATTCATCTATTTTCCCTCACATAAAATCAAAAGGGAATATTCCCTCAAATTTGAATTGAAATTCAAATGGACTTATTCCTTCCAACAAGGCATTTAATACCTCTTACATGTCCTTCTCATTGAGCCAAGTGACATTAACTCCATTTCTTTCATCCCCCCTAAACATGTCACTTCATCAAATTCAAAATTCAAACTTGCACATTGATCAAAATGTGCTCAACCTTCAACCATTCACATCTTGACATGTGGCACTTGGCCATTGGATGTTGAATGATCCCACATTGCTTATTTTCACTCTCTCTTCCATTTTGGAAATCTATAAATGAGAGACTCTTCCTCTCATTCTAACATCCACAATTTGAGTAAACTTACTATACCCAAATCCATCTTCAAGAATGTCCATTCTCATATGTTTTTATCAAGCTCTTAGCTAGGTTATGTAGGAATTCAACCAACAAAGTGGATAAAATCATCAAAGCTTACAAAGGAGTTCAGAAAGGGCTGATTTCGACATACCAATTGGCACCAACTTGTTCATTAAAAAAGGATTTATTTTCTTTCATTTGCATTGTTCTCCATTTTTTTTCCTATATTAATGTTTCAATCTAATTTCATGGGGAATCCTTGTTTATTGCTTGCATATGATCTAATATTGTTCTTGTTTTCCTTATTTGTGCAAGTATGAAATTGGGGTTCACACTGCCACAACAAGGTTCAAAAGCCTGCATTCCTGGATTGACACTTTAGGATGAACTGGGGAAGCCATTTCTAAGAATTAATTTAAACCCATTACAATAACAATTTGAAACCATAGTTTTTTCCAATTAGCATGTTTTGATTGTGCACCATTGTTCTTTTCATTTCTTCTATATTGATCTCATGCCTATGAGGATCTGTAAGTGTGTTCATAAGCTTCAATGGACTGTATAGCCTAACTTTTAGCTTTTGGGTTGATGGAGAGTAGAAGTTGTGTTCACCAGTGTGTGAACTGGTTTGTCAGAGTCATTTGTTTACGAATTGGGAGAAATGTTTTGGCTTTGCAATCTTTTGATTTGTGGCTTTAGATCTTGTGGATCTAGGAAATAACTCTTTCTAATGATTTATGTGTTCTGACAAATTTTCTTGTTGTTTGACACTCTGGAATACCTACTCCAGAGCTTTGATGTCTTTATTGGTTGGTCTAGTTGGATTGGTGAAGATTTCTCTATGAATAATGTTTGTTGAAATTGTTGCAGATGTACCTGAGGTTTTCCCAGAGAATGTGAATTTTTTTATGAAGCGTGTTGAGAAATTCATGTGAGATTATCTTGCTAATAATGTATGTACTTCAAAATATTATTGGTTTATTCATTACATTTGGTTGACCTGGTGTTTACACATTACATAAATCTTTTGCATCGATTTGAGAAAGTGTGTGCATGATCCAAGATGCGTTTTGGGTCCTAAATTAAATATGTAATTGGTCCTCTCACATTCTTATCCACCATGGGAATGTTGAGTAGCCAACCTAGTTTGAATTTGAATTTGAAATTATATAGCCAAACTTGGTGAATGTTTCTAAGGTTGATGATGGTATAAGAGCATGTCAAGTTGTAGGCAATTTTATATCCATCCATTAGTCGATTCGAGCAAGAGAAGAGTGTGCAAATAAGTGTGAAAATCATAGCATGGAAGAGAAAATCAAAGCAATAGTACTTTATTGTGTCAATATTTTGATCAAGTTGCGAAGTGTGTGGAACTCCTAGTGTTGGATCTTTATCTATCTCTTTGTATTTTTTGTGGGTAGCCAACCTCTCTTTCTAGACAATGTGTCCTAAGGTAGTGAGCCCTTAATCTGGGTAGTGATCCTTTGTATCTAGGTATTGAGACCTCTTGTAATGAGCCTTTGTATCCGTTATTACATTACTTCTATATTGTGAGTTAATCCTCACTGTGGTTTTTCCCTCATTGGGTTTTCCATGTAAATCTGGTGTCTCTGGTGTTTACTTTCTATTATTTTCATTTCATGATTACACTTAATAACTAAGTGGTATTAAGGTGAAAAGATTAAGTTGTGAGTAAATTTTTTGATACAACTAATTCACCCCCCTCTCAGTTATCTTCTGCATTTCAACAATTGGTATTAGAGCTCAGGTCCCTTGGTTAAAAGCTTAATCGCTTGAGGTAGATCATATGGCACACAAGTTGCAGCTTCCTATTTTGATGGAGTTGATTACAATGATTGGAAATAACAAATGAAGAGTTATCTGATTTCACTTATTTCAATACCTACAAAGTTGTGGAGACAAAGTATCTGATACCAATAGTTGTTCCTTCCTTTATTGATAAGGTTTCAGCTTTTGAAGAGAATGAAAGAGCAAGGTATGTACTCTTTGGTGCTTTATCTAAAAATGAAAGAACGAAAATCATCTCTTTGGCTATAGCTAATAAAGTGTGGATAAAATTGAAAGACATTTATGAAGGGAATGAGAGAGTAAATTTGTCAAGGAAACTAACTGCTAAGAAAAAAATTGAGAACTTGAGAATGGAAGAAGGAGAAAACATTGAAAAATATTATTAGAGAGTTGAAACTATTGCATCTAGAATGAAGAATCAAGGTGGTACCATCAAGGATGAAGATATAATTGAAAAGATCTTGATGACCTTACCAAAAAATTATAGTGACAAAGTATCTCCTCTTGAAGAAAAATATGATCCAAAGACATTTATTAAGGAGCATCTATTTGGAGTCCTGACTACATTTGAGATGAGAAAAATTACAAGTGATAAGGAGAATAATGAAACAACCTTTAAAGCAATGAAGATAGAAGATGATCTAGATGATGATGATATAAAATATATGGAAGGAAATTTCACAAAAAGATTGAATAAAGGTATTGGTAAATACAAAGGTAAGTTTCCCTTTAAGTGTTTCAGTTGTGGAAATATTGGTCATTATGCATCAAGATGTCCTAATAGAGCTACACAAAAGAAGAATAAAGACAATAACAATAATTACAAAGATAAGAAGGATAAGAAGTTGAAGAATTTGTACTATGTCAAGGAAGATGCGGGAATTTTTGATGATGAATCAGACCTTGAGGAAGATAAAGATGAATGTTTGTTTCTAGCCTTGGAAAATAAATGTGCAAAGGAACTTGGTCCGGAGAGAAATATGGATGAAGAAAAAGGTACTCTAGTGACTTCTCTCCATGCCATACATGATAAATAATTTTGGGTAATTGACAATGGATGTTCAAATCATATGACTGGAGATAAGAGTAAGTTTACTAAACTTGAGAAGTATGATGGAGGAATATTCATGTTTGGAGATGACTCTGGTGCTATGATTGTTGGTAAAGGAACAATTATATTTGATGGAAAACATAAAACTAATGATGTTTATTATGTAAAGGGTTTAAGGAATAATCTCTTAAGTGTTGGAAAAATGTGCAACAAAGGTTTTAAGCTTGTGTTTTAGAATAACACTTCTAAGATCAGAAAAGGATTTGGAACTATGGTAGCAGCTGGAAGAAGAACTCATGGAGACATTTATCAGATTAAAGGTGGTAATGGTAAATGTTTTTTTTCCTAGATTAGTGAGAGTCGACTCTGGCACTAGAGGATGAGACATGTGAATTTTGATAACCTAGTTAGGATTAGTTATAGGGAAGTTGTTAGATATCTACCTAGAATCACAAAGCCTTCAAATTCAATCTGCAAAAGTTGTCAGATGGGAAAGCAAACAAGAACCAGTTTTGAAGGAAAAGATCAATCTTCTACTAGAATGCTAGAATTAATTCATACAAAACTCTGTGGTCCTACAAGAACAAGAAGCATAAGTGTTGATAGGTACTTTATGCTCTTGATTGATGATTACTCTAGGATGACATGGGTTACATTTCTTAAGGCAATACTAGAAAATGAGGCAAACTTGAGGATTAAATGCTTAAGGTCTGATAGAGGTGGAGAATTTACCTATGGTGAGTTCAATGCATCATGTGAAGAGCATGGCATAAAAATACAACGTTCTACTCCTAGAACCCCTCAACAAAATGGAGTTATGGAAATAATGAAGTAGACTATTCAAGAGGTTGCTAGAACTATGATGAAAGAATCAAATGTTCCTGATGTGTATTAGAGAAAAGAAATTCATACTGTTGTTTACATTCTTAATAGTGTTCAAATTAGAGGTAACAACACTAAGACTCCTTATGAGTTGTGGACCATTAAGACTCCTAAATATGTTCATAGAAATCATCCAAAGCAATAAATAGTTGGAGAGAAAAGTGAAGGAGTGAAGACAAGAAGAAAAGTGGTTGAGGTAAACTTGTCTTTACTTTCTAAGATTGAACCTAATACTGTGAATGATGAATGTAATGATGAAAGCTTGATGAAATAAATGAAAGAAGAACTATAGCTGATAAAGAAGAATGAGACATGGGAACTAGTCCCTAGACCTGCAAACAAGAATGTAATTGGTTCAAAATGGGTATTTAGAAATAAATTGAATGAAGATGGTGAATTGGTAAGGAATAAAGCAAGACTAGTATGCAAAGGATACTCACAGGTTGAAGGAACATATTTTGAATAAAATTTTGCACCTATAGCAAGAATGGAGGCCATTCATATGTTATTGGAGTTTTCAGCTCATAAAGAATTCAAGGTATATCAAATGGATGTCAAGTCTGCATTTCTGAATGGAGAACTCTAAGAAGAAGTATATATCCAGAAACCAAAAGGTTTTTCACTATCATAAAAACTAGACATGTTTTGTAAGTTAAAGAAGGAATTATATGTATTGAAGAAAGCTCCTAGAGCTTGGTATGCTAGATTGGATAGATAATTGACAAAGCAAGGATTCAACAAAGGGTCCATAGACAACAATATTTACTTCAAGGTTGAAAAAGACAAGATGTTGATAATTGTGGTATATGTTTTTGAAAAGTTAAGAAGCATTTTCAAGGCACCATACCCTTCACAATGAGCCACAAGGGAAAAAAAGGAGAAAGACTAAGAAGCAAAAATTAAGAAAACAAAAAGCAGAGACAACACATAGGCAACACAAAGACCACAAAGAGGTAGCTGACAGACAAGACATCGACACAGGTAGCAGCTAACTGGCATTGTCCCAGTTTTTAATCAAGAGGTCCACAACCTCATCATCAACCCATTCTTTGTTCTCCTAACTATTATTTCCCTCCAGCTCCTCCTTTATAGCATTAGACAGGGTGCTAGTGACAAAATGGCCCAAATTCATGGTGAAGTAGGTCAACCCCCAAAACCTTTTGTAAAGTGTGTCCATTCTCTTCACCAAATCATAGGGCTCCTCCCCAATGTCTATGGTCCCTGGATCCTCTCCAGGCTCTTCGACCGAGGGATGTAGAGAGAGAGAGGCAGAGTCATCTTTAGGAACCTTTTTGTCCATATGAGTAAACCGGAGCCCCTCCACACTCTCATCCTCATCATCTTCAGTTTCCTCTTCCTTGTAACCTTTGCTATCAGACCTCTCCTCCTCTGAATCCTCAATAATCAACCTCTTTTTGCTATTCTTTGCAAGCCTCTTCGACCTCCTTCTATTATTTTCCCCACTAGTCATCTCAGTAGTCCCCACAATAGTGTCTTCTCTACAGTCTTTCCTTATTATTTTCTTGCCCTTTCCTTCCCTAGCAATCAGGTCTGGTGTACCTTTCTCCTTCCATTTTTTTGTAGTGGTGGTTTTGTAGGCTGAATTCACCTGAGTGGATTTTGATTCACAGAGACCCTTCGCCGCACTAGCATGAGCCTTACCTAAACCACCCTTGAATTTTTTTGTGGTTATCTTGGCTTTGGGATTCCCTGCAGTGCTTGTATTGGATTTTTGGGGAGGGCTTTTAGACTCAGTTGGGGAAATATTCATAGTCAAAAGGGGTTCGATATTCTCAACGTGAACATCCATAATAGCTTTAGGAGGACATAGGGCTAGGTAGAAGTGATAAAGTCTCAGAATGAGCCCCTGATGGAGTGGGAGTGGCGGGAGATCACTGGGGTTAAGGTTGGAAGACTCTTTGCATTTTTCGACTGAGTTTTCCAAATCCATTAGAAGAAAGAACGGAAAACTAAGTAGCATCTTGTGTCTTATATGATTTAATAGGGGGAAGTGATAAAAAAGAACATTTTAAACCTACCTTCCAAGGTGACGTACTTCATCAGCACTAGACACACCTAATCCCAAGGCTTCAGGAGGGTTTCTCTCTTAAAGCCTGACTGGTTCTGCATCGGGGCCTCATCACCTCTGAAAAAATCTTTCAGGATTTCATGGTTTGGTTTCTTGGTGTCTTTGGGGTATTTTTCCCCATTAAACTATAATTCCATGTCTTACGCTATGACTTACTCACTGATTTCAGACAATATTCCTCCAATTGAGACCCTACGATCCTTCCACGAATTGGCAAACTGGCTTGACAAGATAGGATCATGACCAACCAAAATCTCCATAAGTGGAGCAATGCCACCTTCCATACAAATGTGCCAAACTAAAGGATTATTTCAAAACTTAAGGTATATGTTGATGACATCATCTTTGGTGGAGATGAATGTATGTGTATGAATTTTTCTAAAGAGATGCAAAAATAATTTGAAATGTCTATAAATGGTGATTTGAATTTCTATTGGAATAAGGGAACACTGAGAGGGGGGTGAATTAGTGTTCTACAATATTTAACTTTATTAAACTGATATTTAAACCACTTACAACATTGAACCAAAAGGAAGATGCAAGCACACAAAGAAATCATCTACAACACCATAACACAAGGATTTTTATGTGGAAACCCTACTAGGGGAAAAACCACAGTGGAGGTCAATCCACAATTTGAGTACTCAAATATAAGTTTGACAAAATGGGAATGCACTTGCATTTAGGCACACTACCTAGAGCTCACTTCCTTACAATCAATGTCAAAATACAATAGGAGTGGTGAACTATGAATTAGCATCTGAAAATATCTGAGAATAGTTCTAGTTAAGCACATTAGTCAATTTCTTGACCTTCTATCAAGTTCTTCTCTTCTGCTATGCTCTGCTTCAATTCTCATCACAAATAATTTTATGCATAAGTGAAATCACTCTACTCTCCTTCTGAATTTCACATCACAAACCAACACACTTTGCATCTCCCTAAAATTGATATAATCGATCACTTATATATCTACATTAAGAGATTTAATCAACCATATGTTAGCTTTAATAAAACATAAAATATTTTCCAACCGTTAGCTGAAACGACAAATGATTTTCAATGTGCACCATCCAAAGTTGTCCATAGCATAGTGAGAACCCAAATAAACATGTTAGAATACAAAAAAACTTAGATAGTTTCTCCTCAAATATCCACAACATATTATATTCACCAAGTTGACCTTCTAGCACTGTTGAACATAAAATCAGTCAACTAGATCTCCTAACTCATACACCAAGTGATGCAACAACATAAAACTTGAGAATAAGATATTTCATATGTCCAATGACTCTCCCTGAGATATACAATGTGAATTGATAAAATGGTAATGAAAGTAGATTGACAGACTGAACTTCAGTCGGATATCTTGTTCTTCACTCTATCTCCCAATATGAACAAATACTGAAGTGTGCATTAGATCAATGACAACACTGTAATCCATATGCCAGCAATATCCCCCTTTAGCATGTTGAAAAAATAAGGATAGACAGCTGAGAGGGGGTGTGAATCAGTTGTTATAGAATTTAAACTTATTTAACCTTAATCAACCTTTAATCATAGATGTGATAATTAACATTGAAATCATAAATCAACAACACATCAAAGACACATGAACACCAAGATTTTATATGTGGAAACCCTAATAGGGGAAAAACCATGGTGGATGTTAGTCCACAAGATTATACCCTATTAGAAGTATAATGAAATAAATGAATAGGGAATGCACATGCATTCATGCACACTACCTAGAGCTCACTACCTTATATAAAACAATCAAATTAAATCCATCTGATGAGGTTGAGCTGAAAAATTAGCTTTTGCAAAAGCTTGATGACAATTCTGGTTAGGCACACAAATACTTCTTCACACTTCACTCAATCTTCTTCACACTTTGCTCTACATTTAGATGATATGATCTTTATTCAGACATTTCAAATATACACTTCATGCTCGCACAACACACAAACACTAAAATGAAGAAACAATCATTCTTATATATTAGCTACCTGAATTTACATCCAAAAATCTATCGGCCACAAATAAAAAATAAATTACAACTGTCAGCCTCAATTCATGAAAAAATCTCAATGTGCACCAACCTAAGTCAGTAAAAACATAGTGAGGACCTAAATCAACATCCTCAAACACCCCAAAGAATAAAATATTAATCCATAAGGAACCATAACATGCTACCACCATCATGTCGGCCAAGAACATGAAAACTCGAATACACAAGGGAAAATCTCCGATCATGAACACACTGATCAATACAGACGTACCACACTGATAGAACACAATCTAGAAACATCATTGAGCATCTTAGGAATGTATGCAACAACTTGATTCATCCAAATTTCAATCACATCTTCCAGAAACACCTGCTACAGTAACTGAATAAATGTAGGAGCACATAACTTCATAACTTTCTCAATTTTTTATATGCACCTCTAAAACTTTCAGAAAAAATACTAGATAGGCTCAACAAAAAATCCTCTAATGTGCACCTTCTAACCATCAATGTACAAAACTTTCCATCACTCTGACCTTCTCAGCTTCACAGATTGCCTGTAATATATTTATTACAATTTTCTCAATATCCTTGACATATACAACCTTCATAATCATGAATGCTAATAGTTTTGACATCAATGAAAACTACATATTAGCAACACAACCACAATATCCAACAATCTCCCCCTTTAGCATTGATGGCAACACATGATGTGAAAAATACCATCAACACAACTAACTCTTCTCAACCTGTTTTTCTCTTCCTTACATTGCTCTTCCATCTTCTCTCTTAGCACTTATTGCACTTATCCCCCTTTCTTCTACAAAGGTTTTTCACATTAATTTTCTCCCCCTTTGATATCAATGGCAAAGTTACACAAGCTCTGAACAACATATCATATGAGTCATCTAACTACTCATCCTGAGTATCAACCACCATAACCTCAATCTAAAACAAGATTTGACTATAGGTCCATGGATTGATGCAAAGACAAATCTTAGTTCAAATTAGGAGGGGAAATCACCCCTTACTTGCCTCTGAGATACTCAAAAGTATCCTTAGGCAGTGGTTTAGTAAATATATTTGTAATTTGTTCCTTAGTGGGCACATATTCCAATCTGACCTCTTTATCACTCAACTTGTCTCTTAAAAAGTGATACTTGATAGATATATGTTTTGTCTTTGAGTGTAGCACTGAATTTGTAGAAATTTTTATGGCACTTGAATTTTCACAAAATATAGCAATAGGCTCATCATACTCAATTATAATATCTCTCAACATTTGCTTCATCCACAAAACTTGAGTACAGTTGTTTGCAACATCAATATATTTTGCCTCAATAGTAGATAAGGAAATGGAATTTTTCCTTTTACTTATCCAAGACACCAACTTCTTCCCTAGGAAAAATGCACCACAACTTGTACTTTTCCTATCATCCACATCTCCTACCCAATCCGCATCTATAAAGGAATTCAGAGTAAGATCATCATCCTTAGGATACCAAAGGCCAAAATCAACTGTTCCTCAACTATTCCTTTTAAGTATATGAAAATCCTCTTTATTGCAGTCACATGTGATTCCTTTGGATTAGCTTGATATCTAGCAATAGGGGAAAAGGTTTCTTCAAAATCAATACCTTTACATACTAGTCTTTCTTTGTTTCTAACTACTTCACCTTTCTCATTCAGCTTATTCCAAAAGACCCATTTGGTTCCAATCACATTTTTATCTTGAGGTCTAGGAACAAGAATCCATGTATCATTTTTCTCTATTTGCATCATTTATTCCTTCATGGCTTCCATCCAATACTCATCTTTACATGATTCATTGAAATTACTAGGCTTAGTCTTGGATATCAGACAATATTCTTCTACAATCCTTCTTCTAGTCTACACACCTTTGTTCCTGTCTCCTATGATCTGACTTTCAGAATGACTCTTCTTTACATACCTTGGAGTTTTGGGTTCTTTTTTTCTTTCTTTTTCATTTCCAATGTCTTCTTCTTCATGATTTTCTTGATTCACCGAAACACTTTGAGCTTGATTATGTGTCTTCACATTATTTCCATTATCAGTACTATCCTTTTGGTCATCTGAATCATATCAACAATACCTAGAAGATCTAATAGTGTCTTCATCAACTTTGACATTTTCACTTTCAACCATTTTCTTCAATCTTTTATTGTAACACTGGTAGGCTTTTCTCTTAGCAGAGTAACTTGGAAAGATTCCTTCATCACTTCTAGCTTCAAACTTACCTATGTCTTCATCTCTCTTAATAAAAAATATACTTCCAAAGATTTTTTAAATATTTAATAGTAGGCTTATAACCAAACCATAGTTCAAAAGGAGTCTTACAAAAATTACTATTGGAATTCACCTAGTTGATAGTATACACAGTAGCTCTTACAACTTCTCTCCAGTAGAAATAATGAACATTACCTTCCAACATCATAGTTTTGGTAGGATCTAAGATTTTTCTATTTTTTCTCTCAATAACTTTGTTCTATTGTGGGGTCTGAGGAGCAAACAATTGTCTTTTTATTCCATTCGCTTCACATAATGAATCAAACTCCCAGGAAGTGAATTCACCACCTATGTTTGATCTCAAACATTTAACCTTCAAACCTATCTCATTTTTTTCCAAACCTTTGAAGCTTCTAAATTTCTCTAATGCCTCATGTTTTTTCTTAAGAAAGCAACCCATACCATTCTAGAATAATCATTAATAAGAAACATAAAGTACATTTATCCTTGTAGAATTTTGATTCAGGATGGACCACATAGATCAGTATGTACCAAATCTAGTACTCCATTGGAATGAAGTTGTTTTCTCCTAAAATAAATTCTTGTCTACTTTCCCATCTGACATTCCTTGCATATAGTGTGAGTATGCTTCACTAGCTTAGGTAGATCTTTGTATTCTTGTGTAGAGCTTATTTTTACAATTTTATCAAAATTCACATGACACAACCTTCTATTCCATAACTAACTTACATCAACTTGAGCAATAAAACAACTTTCACTAGTAGAATTTAAGTGAAATTTTTCACCTCTTGTCTTTGTACCTGAAGCAATCACATTTCTTGAGATTCCTAATATCCTACACTTACCATCTTTGGACTGAAGATTGTAACCTTTTTCAACCATCTATCCAACACTCAAAAGATTGTTCTTCAAACCTTGAACATATAGGACATCATCAGTGTTACATTTTCCACCAAGAGAAATAGTGCCTTTGCCACAAATCACACCAACATTATTATCTTGAAATCTTACAACACCACCATCATAGTTTTCCAAGCTTATAAAATTTCTTTTATCACCAGTCATATGATGTAAGCATCTAAATTCAATCACCCAATCATCCTTCTCATCAATCCTCATTGCAAGAGATTTATCAATATTCTGATTACTAGCTGATTCAATGGACACCGAACCATTTTCCTTGATAGAAATGAATACCCATTCATCTTCATTTCTAGTTTCTTTATCAGATTCATCATCAGTAACTCCTTCAACATAATAAAATTTCTTTTGAAATATAGTCTTATCAAGTTTATTCTTAGAGACTCTTTTAGGACACCTTGATGCAAAATGACCTATCTTACTGCAAGAGAAACATTTAATAGGAAACTTTCCTTTGTACTTACCTTGTCCTCTGGCTTCTTTTTTCACAATCAGTGCTTCAAGTTATTCTAGCTCTCTTTCTTCATCTTCCATCAATTTCATTTAATCTTCATACTTGAATGTCTTCTTGGAGCTTTCTCCTGGATCATATCTTTGAATGCAGACTCTATCTTAGGAGAAGATTCACCAAATTCACTCAACTCAAAGGCATCAATTTTTCCAATCAGCATGTCTCTTGTTACATTTGTTACCATCCCGAGCTCTTCAATAGCATGATATTTTGTTTTGTAAGAAGTAGGCACATATCTAAATATTTTAGCCACAATCTCATCTTCTTCCAAGATTCCACTGGTACATCTAATTCCCATCACTAGTTCATTTACCTTTTGTGTGAAACAAAATATGTTTTCATCTTTACTCATCTTCATGTTCTCCCACTTTCCTTTCATAATTTATAGCTTAAAATTTTTCACTAGTGCATCTCCTTCATACAATGTTTCCAAAATTTTCCAGATCTCATGTGCAATCTTCAAACCTATCACATTTGCCATCTTTGAATCTTTCAAAGCACTTAGCAATGCTTTTATAACCCTAGTATTAGTTTCTGCTTCTTTGATCTCATCATCAGTAGAGGGACCATTTTGAGGAATAGTATATGCATTATTTGTAATCTTCCAGAAAGGCTCGCAAATGCACTTCAAATTACACTCCATTCTGACTTTCCATAGAGAGTTTTTTGTACCATCGAATCTAGGATTATCCTTTTTGTATGATGCCATATCAAATCACCTCAATCTATTAAAATTTTTCTAAGGAACTAGCTCTGATACCAATTGTTGGAAAAACAAGGGTGGACAATTGAGAGGGGGGTTGAATCAATTGTTACAAAATTTAAACTTATTCAACCTTAATCAACCTTTAATCATAGATCTGATAAATAACAGTGAAAGCATAAATCAAAAACACATCAGAGACACATGAACATCAATATTTTATACGTGGAAACCTTGTTAGGGGAAAAACCATGACAGATGTTAGTCCACAAGATTATACCCTGTTAGAAGTATAATGAAAGAAATGAATAGGGAATGCACATACATTCAAGCACAATGCCTAGAGCTCACTACTCAAAGGGAAGGCTCACTTCCTTACATAAAACAATCAAATTAAATCCATATGATGAGGTTGAACTGATAAATTAGCTTCTACAAAATATTGATGACAATTTCGATTAGGCATTAAATACTTCTTCACACTTCGGTCAATATTCTTCATACTCTCCTCTGCATTCAGATGATCTGATCTTTATTCACACATTTCACATATACACTTCATGCTCACACACCACACACACACTAAAATTAAGAAATAATTGTTCTTATATATCCGCTACATGAATTTACATCAAAAACTTTGTCGGCCACAAATAAAGAATAAATTACAACTATCAGCCTCAATTCATGAAAAAATCTAAATGCACACCAACCTAAGTCTATCACAACATAGTGAGGACCTAAATCAACATCCTCAAACATGCCAAACAATAAAATATTAATCCATAAGGATCCACAACATGCTACCACCATCATGTCGGCCAAGAACATGAAAACTCAAATACACAAGGGAAAATATTCAATCATGAACACACTGATCAACACAGACGTACCAAAATGATAGAGCATGATCTAGAAACATCACTAAACATCTCAAGAATGTATGCAACAAATCAATTCATCATAATTGCAATCACATCTTCTAGAAACACCTGCTACAGTAACTGAATAATTGTAGGAGCACATAACTTTATAACTTTCTCAATTCTTGATGTGCACCTTTGAAACTTTCGAACAACATACTAGATAGGCTCAAAAACAAACCATTTAATGTGTGCCTTCTAACCATCAATGTATAAATATTTCCATCACTCTGTCCTTTTCAGCTTCACATAATTCCTATAATAAATTTATTATAATTTTCTCAATATCCTCGACATATACAACATTCAAAATCATTAATGCTTATAGTGTTAACATAAATGATAACCACATATCAGCAAAACAACCACAATATCCAACATGGAATTAATGGTAACACTTAGTGAAAAATGACTATGTGTCAAAACTATCATACTGCAATCCTTCAAGACTTCAAAAAGACACAAATCCCCCTAAATTTGATAAGGAATTTTTCACTATTGTCTCTCCTCCTTTGACATCAATGACAAACCAACAAATGTTTTCCTACAGTAATCTCCTTTTGGAGTATAACCAAAAACTTACTTATTCAAAATTTGGTTCATTTTTTTTTAAGAAATGCAACCGCCACTTGTATTAAAAGATTATTTTGTATTTGTCCTTCATCTCTAGAAGAAACTTCTTCCATGCTTCTACTGTAATCCCGATGATTATGATCATGTTGTTTTTTTTAGATGTTTGGTTGATAATCTTGATGAGGTATTCCAAAATGGTGATAGCTTCTTCTAATATCTCTCCTTTCCTCAATATCTCAATCAACTATTCTTTTCCTTTCCCTTCAAATCTTGGAGTTTTGCATGCTGGAGGAGTACATACAACAATTTATTTTGCTCTTTTCTTCTTTCTCTCCATCACACTAGAGGAGGAACCAACTATTCCTCCTCCGTATCTCAATCAACTAGTCTTTTCCTTTCCCTTCAGCTCTTGGAGTTTTACATGCTGGAGGAGTACATACAACAATTTATTTTTCTCTTTTCTTCTTTCTCTCCATCACACCAGAGGAGGAATCAACTTCAAGTGCCATTAATGGAAGAGCAATACCAATTGAGCCAAACTTTCCTAGAAAACCTTTAAAGAAACTTTCATATACTTGATCACAATTTGCAAAATTGTTAGAGTGTATGTGAATTTGTTTGCAAACTGGTTCACTCTTTCCATATTGCGTTATTGTTCATTGGTAAGCAATTTAGAACATACGACACAAGACATATAACCAATGTACCAAACCTAAAAAAGTAATGTGACATCTTTGTCATTTGTGCATTCTACATCAGTTGATATTTCAGTAATCTATAAAGGTCAAAATCTTGATCTTCCATTATCATCTTGTGTGAGATATAAACAACATTTGTCAAAGTTGCACCTTCTCTATCTCTATAAAATATTTTGTGATACTCCATGCGTAATGTACCTTGTCTTTGAATCTCTAATTTTTGAGATTATTAATGCCCTTTGATCTCTAATAAATCCAATTAGGGTTTTGACTTCTTTATTTTAGATGGAATTCTTCTTGGGTACATCCTAAACTTTGCATAATCTAGTTACAGTTCCAATCACTTCTTTTGAGATATGGTAGGGTTTATCTAGAGTTAGAATATCATCATTCCATCTGCTCAGAATAAAATTAATGATTTCTAAGTTCTCAAAATAGGGGAATTCACTCCAAATATCCAAGCTTTTGTGTTTAGCTTCTTTGAGCCAATTCAATTCATCGGGCAACAACATGTTTCTTACAACTCTAATCTTCTCACTACTATACTCATCTAGATTTATCATTCCTTTGATTTGTTCCATTTTACCTTCCATACTCATGTCTTGTTTTATTAAATGGAAATTCTTCAACCATACACAAAATTAAAGAAAAAATTCTCAATACAACTGAATTACTTGATGAATTAGGGTTTCACCATCAAATTATCTTCCTGCTTTCAGAATTATGTTGCAGAGTGCTCTCTTTTTTTCTTCAATGTCAAGTAGAAAATGAGGGTTTCAAGTTGCTCTTTATTACCCACACACCTAACCTTTTTTTGTAATAATCTCTTTTGCCCTAGGTGATCCAAATACCCTATTTTATCAGTCCGTGAGAGAAAAAATATTTTGCGGACCTGTAATTGCTTGAATTTATTTGTGAGTGTTTTCCAGTACATCTTTAAATCATCAATACAATTGTTGACAATCTTCCAAATTTTGGAACCAACTACGGATAGGGGGAAAAAGGATTTTCTTGAAAAAATCCCCATAGGCCAATGGCCTGAAATCATTTCCTAGAGGAATTACTAGAAATAGGTTCTGGTACAAACTCAATTCTTGCATCAGATTCATTATTTCTTACCCATGTCTTCTTCATCTAATCTCTTATTTCATCTGCAATCAATGTCCCTTTTTATTTTTCATATTTTTGTGTATTTATGCTTTTGTATGTCAGACCTCTTTTATCCATATTTTTGCTTATGCAGAATCTTGCAATGTGATTGTATTTGTTGCAATTGTAACACACAACATTTCCTTGTCTAGACCAGTCATTCCATTGATTTCTTCTTGATTTTCACTAGTTAGCAATATGCCCAAATCTTCCACAAGTATAACACTTTTTTGGATGTTGTGGATGATTTTTTGATATGTGGCTGTCATTGATACCAACACTATTAGAATTAATGTCTTTAATATTGTATATGTCGAGGATATTGAGAAAATTACAATAAAATATGTTACAGGTTATATGTGAAGCAGTGAAGACCAGTATGGTAGAAAGTTCAGTATGTTGATAGTGAAATTTTTTAGATTAAAGGGTTTTTTTTCAAGCCTATCTAGTGTCTACTTTGAAAGTTTTAGAGGTGCGCATGAAGATTTGAGCAAGCTATAAGTTTTTGTGTTTTGATACCTATTCTGTTACTATAAATGGTGTTCATGGAAGAAGATAATGTGATTATGGTAATCTGATTTATTGTGTATGTTCTTGTGGTGTTCATGGACATTTCTAGATCATGTTATATCTATGTTGCACACCTGCATTGATCATTGTGCTCACAATCTGAGATTTTCTCTTGTATGTTCATGTTTTTCATGTTCATGGTTGACAAGGTGTTTGAAGCGTGTTGTGGATCTTTGAGGAAGAATCTTTGAAGGTTTTTTGTGTTTGAGAACATTATTTTGGATCTCTACTATGTTGTGGCCAACCTTGGTTGATGCGTATTGATAATATTTATTGTTTTGGGCCGATAGTTTACATTAATTCTATTATTGTGTTCAAGCCGACAAAGAAATGTAATTTCTTGTTGCGGATAGATATAAGTGATTGTTTCTTCATTTGAGGTATGTGTGAAATGTGAAGTGTGTGAGTACTATGTGTGAAAAAGGTTCAAATCATTCGAAATAAGAGCAGAGTGTGAAGAAGAGAGAAAGAAAGTAAAGAAGTGTTCATGTGCTTAACTGGAACTGTACTTAAGCATTAGTAGATGCTACTTTCTTAGTTCAAATTCTTCAGATGGATTTAATTTGAATATTTTTTGTAAGACATTGAGTCTTCCTTTGAGCAGTGAGCTCTAGGCAATGTGCCTGAATGCATGTGCATTCCTCATATATTCTTCTTATACTTTTAATAGGGTATAACTCGTGGATTAACCTCCACCGTGGTTTTTCCCCTAATAGGGTTTCCATGCAAAAATATTGATGTTATGTGTGTTTCTGATGTGTTGCTGATTCATGTTTTCACTATTATTAATCAGATCTAAGAATAAAGGTTAATAAGTTTGAAATTAAGTGATAATTGATTCACCCCCCCTCTCAATTGTCTTCCCTTGTGTTGCTAACAATTGGTATTAGAGCAGATTTGTTGGAATAATTTTTACAACTTGAGGTGATCTAGGATGGCAACATACAAGAAGGATAGTTTGAGATTTGATGGAACAAATTATTCTCTATGGAAGAATCGAATGGAGTGTCATCTGATATGCATTTGTGAATCCTACTACAACATTACAAGAAATAGGTATGTTATTACTCAAAATGGTCCTACTACTAATGCTGAGATTAGGGATGTTGAATATAACATTAGGGCTAAGGAATCATTGTTGAGTGCTTTGACTGATTCTGAGATGATGAATGTTATGAAGCTAAGGACTGCTTATGAGATCTGGAAAAAATTGGAAACTTTATATGAAGGTAATGCTAATGTGAAGATGGCTAAGCTACAAAGTCTGAAAGGAAAATATGAACTATTGAGAATGGGTAATGAAGAGAATATTGCTACTTTCATGCAAAGAGTGAATGAACTTGTGTGTGGTATCAGATGTGCTAGTGGATAGGTGGATGAATCAAAGATCATTGCTAAAGTGCTTAGATCCTTTCCTAATGCATACAAAATCAAATTTGCAGCCATTGAGGAGCTCCGAACTGTGACAAATATAACTAGAGATATGTTGGTTGGTAAACTTACTGCTTTTGAGTTGAGTGAATTCGGTGATGTCCCTCCTAAGATTGAATCTGCATTTAAAGCTACTACTTTTGGGAGAGACAAGAAAAAATATGATTAAGGTGAAAGTTCTTCTAGAAAGGTATTCAGATATGAGGAAGAAATGAGATAGATTGAAGAAGAAGAAAGAAAATTCAATGATCTTGAAGCACATTGTCAAAAGGGAAGCCAAAGGATAAGGTAAGTATAAAGGAAAGTTGCCTATTAAATGTTTTTCTTGCAAAAAGATAGGTCATTTGCATCAATGTGTCCAAAAAGAGTTCCTAAGCCAAGACCTTACAAGCCTAAATTTAAAAAGAAGTGTTACTATGTTGTTGATGAAGGTGTGACAGATGATGAATTCTGAAAAGGGAATTCAAGTGAAGATGAGTTTGTATTTATTGCTACCAAGGAAAATAATTTTTTGTCTAATAAATCTTCTAGTTTTACAAATGTGGAGAAAGCTCTAGCTGCTCGAGTTGAAGAAAAAGATGAATAGGTAATTGATGGTGGTGTTGTAAGATTTGGTGATAAAAATGGTGGTATAATCCATGGTAGAGGATACATTTCTTTTGATGTTAAGTATAATACTGATGATTTTCTTTATGTTGAAGGTTTGAAGTATAATCTTCTGATTGTTGGACAAATGGTTGATAAGGGATACTATCTTCAATTCAAAGATGGAAAATGTAGCACATTGGGAAGTTCTAGAAATGTGATTGCTTCAGGTACTAAAAAAAAAGGTAACATCTTTCATCTAAATGTTTCTATTAAAAGTTGTCTAATTGCTCAAGTTGATGAAAGCTAATTGCGGGATAGAAGAATGTGTCATGTAAACTTTGACAATATTATCAAGATAAGTTCCTCACATGTTGTGAGAGATCTTCCTAAGTTGGTGAAGCCTACTAATACCATATGCAAGGAATGTCAGTTAGGAAAACAAACTAGAATTTCATTTCAGAGCAAACATCATTGTTCAAATGTATTATTGGAGCTTGTGCATACTAACTTGTGTGGTCCTGCTAGAATAAGAAGTCTACAAGGTTACATGTACTTCATGTTTCTTATTGATGATTACTCTAGGATGATGTGGGTTAATTTCTTTAGGGAGAAATCTGAAGCTCTAGAAAATTTCAAGATCTTTAAGGCTATGGTTGAGATAGAGATAGGTTTGAAGATTAAGTGTTTGAGATCAGATAGAGGTAGTGAATTTACTTCCAATGAGTTTAATTATTTTTGTGAAGAACATGGGATAAAGAGACGCTACTAGAACTATGATGTTGGAAGGAAATTTCCCTCATATCCATTGGAGAGAAGTTGTAAGTACTACTATTTATATCCTTAACTGGGTACAAATCAAAGGTAATACTAGTAAGACTCCCTTTGATCTATGGTTTGGTCATAAGCCTATGGTTAGATATTTCAAAATCTTTTGGAGTAAATGCTATATCAGGAGAGATGAAGATATAGGAAAGTTTGATGCTAGAAGTGATGAATGTATATTTCTTGGTTATTCTACTAAGAGTAAGGCATACCCATGATACAACAACAGATTGAAGAAAATGGCTGAAAGTGCAAATGTTAAGGTTGATGAAGACATTGCTAGACCCTTCAGAACCTATGGATATGATTCTGATGGTTAGAATGACAATAAAAATAAGAGTCAGACTTCAAATCAACTTAAGATCATTCTGATGAATCAAGAAGATCAAGAAGAAGGAGAGACTAGTGAAATTATAGAAGAGAGACCACAAGATCCTAAAATTCAAGAACACTCTAAGACTCCAAGGTATGTGAGATTAAATCATTTAGAAAATTAGATTATAGGAGATAAGAACAAAGGTGTGCATACTAGGAGAAGAATTGTGAAAGAATATTTTTTAATTTCAAAGGTTGAGCCAAGTAATGTCAATGAAGCATGTAAACATGAACATTGGATTTAAATAATGAAAGAAGAACAAAAAAATGAGAAGAATAATACATGGATTCTTGCTCCTAGACCTAAAGAAAAAAATGTAATTGGAACTAAATGGGTCTTTAGAAACAAACTGAATCAATGAGGTGAAGTTGTCAGAAATAAAGCAATACTGGTATGCAAAGATACTCTCATATGAAAGAAATTGACTTTGAAGAAACTTTTTCTCATGTTGCTAGAATTGAAGCCATGAGACTATTTCTTTCTTATGTTGCTTACAAAAACTACAAAGTTTATCAGATGGATTTCAAGTAAGCATTTCTAAAAGGTGAATTAGGGGAAGAGGTGTATATTGAGAAACCTGATGGATTTCAATTGACTGATCAGGGAGATATGGTTTGTCATTTGAAGAAAGCATTATATGGACTCAAGCAACTCCTCCAAAAATGATATCATCAGCAAACACTTCCACAAAAAAATCTTTACATCAACAATCTTGAAATATAGATTACTATTAGTAGTACCTTTGTTAAATACAAGCTTCAGAAGATACTTAGCCAATCTGGCATACCAAGTTTTCTAATGAGATGTAGAATGAGTTTGAGATGTCAATGATTGGAGAGTTAAAATTATATTTTTGATTGCAAATTAGTTAGGTAGATAAAGGGATATGTATATCTCAGTCTAAGTATGGGAGAGAATTGCTAAAGAAGTTTGGTATGGAAGATTCAAAACCATTTAGTACACCCATGGTGACTCGATGTAAGTTGACACAAGATGATCATTCTCTGAAGGAAAATCATATTCAATATAGATTAATGATTGGTGGATTTCTTTATTTGAATCAAACCAAACCTGATATCATGAATGTTGTATGCATTATTGCTAGATTTCAATCCGATCCTTAGGAATCTCATGTGACTACTATGAAGAGAATTTTCAGATACTTGAAGGGAATAGTTGATTTTGGCATGTGGAATCCTAAAGATGATGATCTTACTTTAAGTGCCTTTACTGATGTTGATTGGGAAGGAGACGTGAATGATAGGAAAATTACTAGTGCTGGCACAATTTTCTTGGGAAAGAAACTAATTTCACGGTTAAGAAAAATGTAGAATGTTGTTTCTTTGTTTACTGCAGAGGTAGAATATATTGTTTCTACTAAAAATTGTACTCAAGTATTATGGATGAAGTAGATGTTGAAAGATATGACAATTTTGTATAATGGACCTATTTCCATATTCTCTAATAACTCAAGTGATATAAAAATTTCTAAGAATTTGGTGCTGCATTCAAAGACCAAGCATATATCTATCAAGTACCACTTTTTGAGAGATAAGGTGAGTGATAAGGAAGTCAGACTAGAGTATGTTCCTACTAAGGAACATATTGCAGAAATATTTACTAAGCCTTTTCCCAAGGATACTTTTGAGTATCTCATAGGGAAGTTAGGGGTGATTACCCCTCCTAATCAGAACTAAGATGCATAGTCTTTGCATCAGTCTGTGTACTCACAGTCATATCTTGATTCAAATTGATGTTGTGGTGGTTGCTACTTAGGGGGAGTAGTCAGATGATTTAGATATGTGGTTTAGATGTTGTGTAACTTTTCCATTGATTTCAAAGGGGGAGAAGAGTAATGTGAAAAAATATTTAAGAGCAATGTGTAAAGGGGAGATTGTTGGAAGAAGAGTTAGTTGCGTTGATGGTGTGTTTTTCACATCATGTGTTGCCATCAATGCCAAAGTGGGAGATTGTTGGATGTTGTGGTTGAGTTGTTGATATTTGGTTGTCATTGATGTCAACACTATTACCATTAATGTCTTTAAGACTTTATATGTCGAGGATATTGAGAAAATTGTACTAAAACATGACAATGTTACAAGTTGTCTGTGAAGCAATGAAGATCAGTATGGTAGAAAGTTCAGTATGTTGATAGTGAGATGTTGTAGATTAATGGGTTTGTTTTCAAGCCTATCTAGTTTATACTCCAAAATTTTTAGAGGTGTGAATAAATATTTGAGAAATTTATAATTTTTTGTGTTTTGACAGCTATTTTGTTACTACAAATGGTGTTCATGGAAGAAGATAATGTGACTCTGGTAATCTGATTTGTTGCATATGTTCCTTTGGTTTTTGTAGAAATTTCTAGATCATGTTCTATCTATGTTGCACATCCAAATTGATCATTATGCTTGTGATACAAGATTTTATCTTGCGTGTTCATGTTTTTCATGTTCATGACCGACAATGTGTTTGAAGCATGTTGTGGATCTTTGAGGAAGAATATTTGAAGGTTTTTTGTGTTTGAGAACATTATTTTGGATCTCTACTATGTTGTGGCCAACCTTGGTTGATGCGCATTGATAATATTTATTGTTTTGGGACGACAATTTGCATTTATTCTATTATTGTGTTGAAGTCGATATAGAGCAATGTAATTTCTTTTTGTAGATATATATAATTGATTATTTCTTCATTTGAGGTATGTGTGAAATGTGAAGTGTGCAAGTGCTAGATGCAAAAAAGGTTTAGATAATTCGAAAGCATATCAGAGTGTGAAGAAGAGTGAAATAAGGTAAAGAAGTGTTCATGTGCTTAACCAAAATTGTACTCAAGCATTAGTAGATGCTACTTTCTCAATTCAAATTCTTCATATGGATTTAATCTGAATATTTTTTGTAAGACAGTGAGTGTTCCTTTGAGCAGTGAGCTCTAGGTAGTGTTCCTGAATGCATGTGTATTCCTCATATATTTTTCTTATAATTATTATAGGGTATAACTTGTGGATTAACCTCCACCGTGGTTTTTCCCCTAACAATGTTTCCACGCAAAATCTTGGTGTTATGTGTGTTTCTGATGTGTTGTTGATTCAGGCTTTCACTGTTATTAATTAGATCTAAGAATAAAGGTTAATAAGTTTAATAAGTTTGAAATTTTGTGACAAATGATTCACCCCCCTCTTCATTGTCTACCCTTGTGTTGCCAAAAAATTTAATATTCCTTCTACTGACAGAGTTGTTTGACACATTTTTGCATTCAATTGACCTATGACCAAACTTATTGCAATTGAAACATTGACCCGAGAATGATGAATCACTCGATTTCATCTTGCTTATACATTGAGCAGCCATATGACCAAATTTATTACAAACAAAATAGTATCCATTAAAATTTTGAGCATTAGGTTGTCTTATCAGATTCCTTTTTGCTTTGTTCATCTGATTTCCTGCCTGAACTTTCTTTGCCCAGATTCGAAACTTTCTCCTTTTTCATATCCAAGACCTCACTTGTCATTTCCATTCTTCCATCCTTGAGTCATCTCATCAAGTGTAACTGAGCTAATCTTGAGATTTTCCTTGTATTCATTTGCAGTAGTAAGTTTATCCCTGAGAATAACAATCTATTTTTCAAGATCCTCTTCATTATTTCTAGATTGTTGCAGGTCAATCTCCAATTAAATGAATTCTCCATTAATTCTTTTGCATTCATCAGATCTTTCTTTTAAGGATTGAGAAAGATTCTCCGTATTCTTCTTTCTTTCTTCAATCTCCTTAGTTAACTTCATCGCCATAGATTCCATCTCATGTTGTAGGGTAGTATTGGCTCTGGCAATATTTTCACATTCTTCAGTTATTTCCTTCAAGGTTTGATTCAAGTGAACATCATCCATTCTTTTTATCTCTTTCTACTTAATCTGATCATAAAGATCCTTTCTCTTCTCCCTAGATTTAACCATCTAATCCTTCAATGTCTAAATGAATTTCTTAGCATCCTTAAGATTTTATTTTATTTCTCAGACTTCTGATTTGGACTGATCAAGATCATCAAGTGCCAGCACAAGTTGCTATTGAAGACTACCAAAGTCCATTAGATTCCAAAATCCACCTCAAACTATTAAAATTCTTCAGAGGTACTAGGCTCTAATACCAATTGTTGGAATGAGGGAACACTGAGAGGGGGGGGTGAATTAGTGTTCTCCAATATTTAACTTTATTAAACTAATATTTAAAATACTTACAACATTGAACCAAAAGGAAGATGCAAGAACACAAAGAAATCATCTACAACACCATAACACAAGGATTTTTATGTGGAAACCTTGTTAGGGGAAAAACCACAGTGGAGGTCAATCCATAATTTGAGTACTCAAATATAAGTTTTCTCCAATATTTAACTTTATTAAACTGATATTTAAACCACTTACAACATTGAACCAAAAGGAATATGCAAGAACACAAAGAAATCATCTACAACACCATAAAAAAAGGATTTTTACGTGGAAACCTTGTTAGGGTAAAAACCACAGTGGAGGGCAATCCACAATTTGAGTACTCAAATATAAGTTTTACAAAATGGAAATGCACTTGCATTCAAGCGCACTTCCTTGAGCTCACTTCTTTACAATCATTTTCAAAAGACAACAAGAGTGGTGAACTATGAATTAGCATATGCAAATGCTTGAGAATAGTTCTAGTTAAGCACATTAGTCGATTTCTTTACCTTCTGTTAAATTTTTCTCTTCTTCTCTGCTTTGCTTCAATTCATATCAAAAAAAATTTTATGCGTAAGTGAAATTTTTGTAGTATCCTTCTGAATTTCACATCACACACCAACATACTTCGCATCTCCCTCAAAATTATATAATAAATCACTTACATATATCCGCAATAATAGATTTAATCAACCATATGTCGGCTTCAATAAAACATAAAATATTTTCCAACCGTCGGCTCAAACCACAAATTATTTTCAATGCACACCATCCAAATTTGGCCATAGCATAAGGAGGACCTAGATCAACATTTTAGAACACAAAAAAAATTAAACAATTTCTCCTCAAATATCCACAACATATTATATTCACCAAGTCGGCCTTCTAGCACTATTGAATAGAAAACCAGTCAACTGAATCTCCTAACTCGTACACCAATTGATGCGACAACATAAAACTCAAGAATAAGATATTTCAAATGTCCAACAACCTACCTTGAGATCCATAATGTGAATTGATAAACTGGTAATGCAAGTAGATTGACAAACTAAACTTTAGTCAGATATCCTGTTCTTCACTCTATCTCCTGGTATGAACAAATAGCGAAGTGCACACCAGATCAATAACTTAGGTTTCCATCAATGACAACACTATAAGCCATATTCCAACAACTTCTTCCTTGGACTTCAATTTAATCAAACTGAAAAAGGGATATTTATCTCATAATTTAAGTATGTTAAGGAATTGTTGATTTTTTTTGGAATGGATGACTCCAAACCAGTTTGTACCCCTATGGTAACCGAATGCAAGCTGAGTAAGGAAAATGAATCTACTAAAGTTGATTAGATCATGTATAGATCCATGATTGGTTGACTATTGTATCTTACTGCTACTAGACCTAACAAATGCATCATGTATGTTTAGTTGCAATATTTCAAGCAAAACTGAAGGAAGCACATGTTACAACTGTGAAAAGGATATTCAAATATCTTAAAGGAACTCCATATTATGGGATATGGTATTTGAATGATAATGATTTCACTTTAAACGCCTATAGTGATGCAAATTGCATTGGTTGTGTTGATGACTGGAAGAGTACAAGTGGTGGTTCATTCTTTCTTGGAGGAATATTAGTTTCATGGTTGAGCAAGAAACAAGATTTGGTTTCTTTATCCACTACAAAAGCAAAGTATATTGCAACAACATCCTAATATACACATGTATTGTGGATGAAGAAAACCTTGATGGATATAGGTGTTAAAAGTGATGAATGTATCTCTATATTTTGTGACAATACAAGTGCTATAAACATCTCAAAGAATCTAGTGATGCATTCTAGAACAAAGCACATATCTATCAAGTATCACTTCTTGAGGGAGAAGGTATTGCAAAATGAAGTTAGACTTGAATATGTACCTACCAAGGAATGAGTTGCAAACATATTCACTAAATCCCTTCCGAAGGATACTTTTGAGTGTCTCAAAGGGAAGTTAGGGGTTTCCACCCCTCCTTCTTTGAACTAAGTGCACATGGAGGTGCATCAATCTAGTGGATTCATATTTCTCTTTGTTCTAGACTGATGATTGAGGTCTACTCCTTAAGGGGAGTACAAAAGTGCATCATTGGAGTATGTGATGTGGATGTACTCCTAAGGGGGAGTGAACATAGCCCTTTATGGAAAGAATTTCCTTTTCCATTAATTTCAAAGGGGGAGAGACATCATGTGAAAATTTTATGCTTGGTAGGTTGTCTCTTTTGAGAAACATGTATGTTGTCTTTGATGGTTTTTCACCTAATGTTTTCCATCAATGGAAAAGGGGGAGATTGTTGCAAGTATGGATGTGTTTGGTGGTGTTGTCATTGGTTTCAACATAATTCAGGTTGTTGCAAATGATATAAAAGTGCTTAGAGTACATGAAGCTATATTTATGAAGTGGTAGTTGTGTTTTTGCCAAGTTCTTTTGAGAAAATTTGAGAAACAAAGAAAGCATTGTTGAAGTATGTTTTGAGTGTGCTTTGTTATTGTGCTTTGCATTTATCCTATGCTGATCTCATTCCTATATGAATCTACAAGTGTGTTCATGAGCTTCAATGGATCGTATATCCCGAGTTTTAGCTTCTAGGTTGATGGAGAGTAGAAGTTGTGTTCACCAGTGTGTGAACTGGTTTGTCAAAGTCATTTTTCTATGGACTGGGAGAAATGTTTTGGCTCCAAAGTCTTCTAATTTTTGGCTTCATATCTTGTGGAGCTGGGAAATAACTCTTTCTTATCATTCCTATGTTCTGAAAATTTTTCTTGTGGTTTGGCACTCTAGAAGACCTACTCTAGAGCTATGATGTCTTTACTGGTTGGTCCAGCTGGACTGGTGAAGAGTTATCTATGAATAAAGTTTGTTGAAATTTTTGTGGATGTACTTGAGGTGTTCCTAGAGATGGTGAACTGTATGATGAAACATGTTGATCAATCTAAGTGAGATTATCTTGTTGGTTATGCATGTACTTCAAAATATTGTTGGTGTTTTCATTAGGTTTGGCCGACCTAGTGTTTACAGGTTACAAAAATATTTTGCATCAATTTGAGAAAGCGTGTTTGTGATCCAAGATGTTGTTTGGGTCCTAAATTAAATATGTAATTGGTCCTCTCAAATTCTTATCCACCGTGGGAATATTGAGTAGCTGACCTAGTTTGAATTTGAATTTGAATTTGTATAGCCAACCTTGGTGAATATTTCTAAGGTTGATGATGGTATAAAAGAAAGTCAAGTTGTAGAAAATTTGATATCCATTCATTAGTTGATTCGAGCAAAAGAAGAGTGTTCACACAAGTATGAAAAGGAGAGTGTGGAAGAGTGAATCAAGGCAATAGTACTTTATTGTGTCAATATTATGATCAAGTTGTGAAGTGTTTGGAACTCCTAGTGGTGGATCTTTATCTATCTCTTTGTATTTTCTATAGGTAGTGAGCCTCTCTTTCTAGATAGCGCGTCCTAAGGCAATGAGCCCTTAATCTGGGTAGTGAGCGTTTGTATCTAGTATTGTATTACTTCTATATTGTGAGTTAATCCTCATCGTGGTTTTTCCATCATTGGGTTTTCCATGTAAATTTTGTGTCTTTGGTGTTTACTTTCTGTTATTTTAATTTCTTGATTACACTTAATAACAGATTGGTATTAAGGTGAAAAAGTTAATTTTATAAGTAAAGTTTTTGATACAACTGATTCACCCCCCCTCTCAGTTGTCTTATGCATTTCAAAAACAAAAGTCTTATTTCAACCTTATTACATTCATCTGATGATAAAGCACTCAACATACTAAACTAAAAACATAAATTCATCACTAAGTCTAACATGACCAAGGTGCCCCTACACCATTGTTGCCTTATTTGCACCTCTAACTACTGCTCATGCCTCCACATAACTTCTATATTTTATTGTTGTAGATAATGAGCTTGATGGAAAAGCTCATCCTACTATGGGAAATAACCTTGATTCCTGTAATAGGCTTGATTATCCAACTCCTCCTATTGTAGGTAAAACTCTTGTCATCTTCGTAACTCAGCCAACTATCTATTGAAATAAAGAAAAAAAATTGTGATTACACTTTCACTTAAATTATCAAAAATTTGGGGTTGAGTAAGAGAGAAACAAGGCTGATTTTGAAAATGATGAGTCTCTTGGGGTCGCTAATAATAATATGTAGCCATCCAAGAAGAATGAGTAGGGTGGGGTGGGTGGTATACATTTTGAGAAGGTAAAGAACCCACAACAACATGATTTTGTGGAATGAAATGAGAAGTATGACCAACCTGATATGGCTGATTGGGAGGTGTAAATTTAGAATTATCATGAAATGGTGGAGTGTACATGTGGTTTCCATTAAAATATGACATTTTAATACATAGAAAACACCTCAAAAACTATACAAAATAAGAGCAAAGGGCTTCCTAGCCAAAGATTTTGGGTACATACAAAAGAGTCACCCAAATTGAGTTGCAAAGTCACCAGGTGTTTGAAGAACACCTCCAAAGCTTGAAACATTGAAGAGCACAACTTCCTCAATGGAATGAAATGAAACTAGCCTACTTGAACCAGTTGATTTTGAATGAGTCTCCATGGTGTTTGAAGATATGCCTCAAAAGGAAAGATGCATTGAAGAAAACACCAAATTCTTCAATGGAGAGAGGTAGTCCCATTGAGCATGCTAGAAAATATTGTCACATGAAATTGCACCTTTTTGAGCATAAATATCTACATTCCAATGATACAATGGAAATGATCTCAACGTGTGGGAACTTTGTGCATATGAGGTTGAATCTCCATAGAAGGTTGACTTATTTTTTCAATCCTAGTGTAATGTGTTGGTCCAACACAACACATGAAAACCTACTACTAACCTACCCTAATAGCTCACAAGAGAAAAGGGTTAGAAGGAATGCCTGAAAGGGAAGATGAAGGTGATACACCAAGACGAAAAGGTTGTTTCTTCCTACCTAATATTGCATAGTACATCATTGAATAGGGGAAAGGGGACTTTCACAACTCTCTATTTGGTCAAATTTCAGAGGCATACAAGAAGGTTAAGATTTGACAAAGAGTTGGAAGGAAATAGGGTTTTACAACCAATAACTATAAAAAATTTAACACAACATACATGCATGAAAAATACAAACAAACACTCAGATATGAAAGTTAATAACTTTACTCAAAGAAAAAAGAGCTAAGAAGAGGAAAAATTGATCCATTAAATTAATGTAGAGGTAAGAAGCCAATCTTTACAATGGAAAAGTGTAAAATATAGTGTCATTAAAAGAAAAACTCTAGAGGAGCCAAATGGAGAATCCTTGAAATGAATACATTTCTTCCCTTTATGGATCAGGCATAACTTAGAAGAACAAACCAATTCCTAACCCTAACTAGGGTTAGCAATGAAGTATGTGCATGAAAGATTTGAGACATCCCATGAAAAATGTGACTAGGGCATAGATCCACCAAGAAATTCAATAATCAACAATCAATGAGCATGGGCACCCATACAATCCACCTGTAGGAGTTAGAGGATGCAATTAATGTTGTCCTTGAAGCTCAAGAATTATATTTGGGCACTCAAAAGTGGTTGCACATTAATGTTATCACCCAAAAGCATGCCAAATCCATAGGAAGGTTAGGACATCGGGCCCAAAAGGAGGCCTTTACAAGCCTATGAATTAAATGGTCTAGAGGACTATAAACTACATACTATCAAGGGTTAGATGTTGAGATTACTGCTTATCGCATGATCAGAAGAAGGGGAGAGAAATGAACCGTGAAGAAAAAAGGAAACATCAGGGGTAAGAGAGAAAGCTTACCTCCAAAAATTAGAGGTAAGGGAGAAGCATTACCCCCAAAGCTCAAAGAGAAAACCATCAGAGAGACAACCAAATATCGATAGGATCAAAGGAATGATTCCTTCAAAATTTTGAAGAAGCTCATGACCAAATGCCAAAAAATATAACTTTCTGGGAATTGAAGGGAAGACTTACCTCTCACCTCAGAAGATAAGAGGTAAGATGCAAGAGCAAAGGTAAAAGGATGAAGGATGATAGAAGAAGGGTACAAGGATGGAAGAGGAAAGAGGGAAGGTCGAACCTCAAAGTCTGACAAACCAAGACTTAGACAATCCTTCAAACTTAATCAATCTTCGGTGTCAGAAGTAACATTGAAGACTTACCCTTAGAGATCGGTAGAGGGTAAAGAGTAATGCTAAAGGTCAATACTCAAAACACTTAGAATAAAAAATGGAAGGAAGAGAGGAAGGAGAAAGAGAGATGGAGAAAGCATGCAAGGTAAGCAAGCAAGAGACAACCTAAAAACCAAAAAATCTAGGACTTGGCCAATTTTAGGAACTTCAAGGAGAAAACATGCAAGATGGCCCATGGGGATCTTTTAGATAGGTTATCAATGATGGGGCATCAAAGGGGGACATGAAATATCAACAATCACCTTGGCCATGAATTGTGATTCTTCTCCATCATCATTTGATGAGCAATGATTTTCTTCTTTTGAGGATCAATAATTTGTTAGATGCACAAGACAACTGAGAGGGGGGTAATCAGTTGTATATTTTTAAAAAAATAGAAAAACTCATTAACATTTAGATCTACATTAGTTCTTAAACCCTTAACATGCATTAACAAAATGTAAGCATATAAAGAAGTAATGCAAACACATCAAACTCATAACAACACAAGATTTATGTGGAAAAACCAAGAAGGGGAAAACCATGGTGAGTATTGGCTCACTAATATATGAATTGAAACACTGAATAAAATAAGGCTTACTTCCAAGGGCTCATTTCCCAAAAAGATAAAGAAAGGCTCATTTTTTATGGTTCACTACCAAAGGACTCACTATCTAGTAGAAAGGAAAAAGAAGAAGGGGTGGCTCACTACCAATTTGAATTTCTAACAATAAATATATCATATGCTAAAGGTATAATTCCACTTAAGCACAAAAAACACATCGAATAGATTGAAATGTAGACACCTTCTTCTCATTGTATTAGAAAGTCATAAGAATTAGATCTCACACTCATATCAACACTCTTGATCACTTTTATATATTTTTCATCACACACACTTCACAAAAACTCCATATAATAATCCACCTTGCATTAATACCCTTCACAACCTAAAATAATAGCAACTAGGTCAGCCTTAATGAAACATACACACCTCAACTATGTATCACCAGATAGGTTAGCACCAAAACTTCCACAATATAAATAAGTGAAGCTAAACCACACCACTACTTAATTGAAACCCAAATCTACCCAAACATGCTTCTCAACACTTCCTCATTCAACAATTATTCTCCATAACTAGCACTAGCATGCTATTTAGGAAAAACCTACACTAACACTAAGAAGAAACCCCAAACACACTTCTCAAGATCTAGAAAAATATCACAAATGAAACCAAAACAATCCATTCTATTCATACAACATCTCAAAATACTCCAACACCATCATAATATTTTTCACAACCACTACAACCTCCTAAAACTCAAGAACACTTTCATAATGTGCAACTAGGCATACTAGCACATACATCCAACACACCAAAACACCTTGTGGAACAACTCAATGCTTGAATCTTCAAGGGAATATAGATAAAAACATTAAAAGCACATTCCTAGATCTGCAACACCAAAAAATACCAAACAGATGCATAGAATTCTCATTTCTCCTAGACACCACTACTTTAAAGTCCACACACTAGTGATCATGACTTCTTTTGCCACATGATCCATAACCTAAAAATCTAGATATAACACCTCATAGCACCTTTTATCACCATGTCCAATCTGCATGGGCACATCTTCAATCATGAATAAATGTGGAGAAAAATATCGAGCGCTACTCTATCAAACTAAACTTTCTTTTATTCAAATTTTCTCAAAAGCACTTGGAAACCAAAAAACATCTCAAAATTTTCAAAACCTTCCACAAACATTTACTCTACGTTGCACCATTAGAGTTTGACACCAACAATAATTTTAATGACAACATAATGAAACCAACACACTTACTTCCTTAGGAGTTGACATTAGTACAACAATAATGTGTTGACATCAATGACAACACAAGTTTCCAATAATATCCCCCTTTGTCATTGATGACAACACATGATATGAAAAACCATAAATAACAACAACAACCAAAAAATTTAATCAACAACACATACTACTCACTAGGACACACTACTTCCCCTTACATAAGCATTTATTCTCTCCTTTTCTTTATATGGTTTTTTAGCTATCTTTCTCCCTCTTTGACATCAATGGAAAAGGACAACAAATAATTTCCTTTCTTTTAATCTCCTTTTTTATTACTTATCTATACCTTATCTCCCCCAAAGGAAACACCTAGAAGAGAAAACAACTACACCCTCTTCTTGAACACTCACTTTCTAGTACATTCTCCCAAAAATCACTGCTACCTACTGTTGGATGTTGTGGTTGAGTTGCTGATATGTGGTTGTTATTGAGGTCAACACTATTATCATTAGTGTCTTGAAGGTTGTATATGTTGAGGATACTAAGAAAATTATAATAAATATGTCAAAGGTTGTCTGTGAAGATGTGAATTTTAGCAGGTTGGAAAGTTCAGTATGTTGGTATTCAGAAGTTGCAGATTAAAGGGTTTGTTTTTGAGCCTATCTAGTTTATCTACTAAAAGTTTCAGAGGTGTGCATAAATATTGGAGCAAGTTGTGAGCTTTTGTGTTCTTACAGTTATTTTTTTACTATAGCTAGTGTTTCTAGAAGAAGAGAACATGACTCTAGTAATTTGAGTTGTTTTGTATTCTCCTGTGATGTTCATTGATGTTTCTAGATTGTGCTCTATCTTTTTTGCACGTCTATGTTGATTGGTGTGTTTGTGATTAGAGATTTTTACTTTGCATATTCGGGTTTTCATGTTCTTGGCTGACATGGTGATTGTAGTGTGTTGTGGATTAATTTTTGAATGTTTGGAACATTCAAGGATGTTGTTTTAGGTCTTAATTATGTTGTGATCAACTTCATTTGGTGCACATTGAGATTTGTTCATGAATTGGGTTAATAGTTTGTATTCATTTATCATTTTATTTTTGGCTAACAAAGTTGTTTATGTAATTCCATGTAGAGGATATATAAGAGTGATTGTGTTCTTCATTTGAGATATATATGTGTGTAAAGCGAAGTATGCAAGTGGTATGTGCGAATAAAGATTAGATCATTCGATTGAAGAGCGGAGCGCGAAGAAGATTGAGTGAAGTGTGAAGAAGTATTTTTGTGCTTAACTAGAACTATAATCAGGATTTTGAAGAAGCTAATTTCTTAGTTCAAATCCTTCAAATGGTTTTAATTTGAATATTTTTGTAAGACAATGTGTCTTCTTTGAGTAGTGAGCTCTATCTAGTGTGCCTAAATGCATGTGCATTCTCATTATTCAAATCTATACTTTTAACAGGGTATAATATTGTGGACTGACATCCACCATGGTTTTTCTCCTAACAGGGTTTCCACATATAAAATCTTGGTGTTCTTTATGTGGTTATTGTTTATGCTTAATGTTCTTTCATAATATTTTACAATAATTAAAGTAATTTTAAATATGTTTGAATAATCTATGACAATTGATTCACCCCCCTCTCAGTTGTTTATCCTTTTTTTTCCAACACCTACTCCCCTTGAGAGGTAGCCTTCAACATCAGTCTATGACCAAAATGTATATATAGAAATTCTTCTCGGATAGTTGCATACACTCATGCATCTAGGTGAAAGGAGGGGAAATAACCCCTAACTTCTCTTTGAGATACTAAAAAGTATCTTTTGGAAGAGCCTTTGTCAAAATATCATAAATCTGATCCTTAGCAGGCACATACTCCAACTTCACGTCATTCTCTACAACTTTCTCTCTCAAGAAATGATACCGTATTGATTATTGTTTTGTCCTTGAATGCATTAATAGATTATTTGAAATGTTGATTGTACTTGTATTTTTACACAAGATAGGAATAGGTTTATCATATGAAACTCCAATATTTTTTAATATTTTCTTTATCCATAACATCTGTGTGAAGCATGATGTATTTGCAATATATTCTGCTTCTATAGTAGATAGTGACATTGAATCATGCTTCTTACTTAACCATGAAACCAACCTATTTTTAAGAAAGAAAGTACCACCACTTATAATTTTCTTTTCATCTTTGCATCTAGCCCAATCTGAATATGTATATGCACTTAAAGAGAAGTCAATATCCTTAAGATACCATAAACCATAATATTGAGTGCCCTTAAAATATCTAAATATCCTCTTCATTGCTACAACATGAAATTCTTTGGGATCTTCTTGAAATCTAGCTATAAGACAAATTGAATGCATGATATTCAATCTAGTATTAGTAAGATATAATACTCCACCAATCATTGATCTATACTTGCTTGAATATGTCTTAGGAGATTCATCATTCTTGCTCAGCTTAAAAACAATAACCATAGGAGTACATACTAGTTTAGAATCATTAATTCCAAACTTCTTCAATAATTCCTTAACATACTTTGATTGTGATATGAATATACCTTTCTTTGATTGAGTTATTTGCAAACCAAGGAAGAAAGTCATCTCCCCACACATTTTAATTTCAAATTCTTTTTCTATTTATTCTACAAACTTCTTGCACATATATTCATTTCCTCTGAAGATTATAGAATCAACATATAACACCACAATCAATATTTTTTCTCCTTCAAATTTTAAATACATATTGTTATCTGTAGTACCTTTTATAAATCCTTTTTGTATCAAGTACTTATCTAACCTTGCATACCAAGCTATAGTTAGCTTTCTTCAATCCACACAATGCTTTATTTAATTTATGGACCATTTTGTACCTTCTGATAATTGAAAACCTTCTAATTGTTCAACGTATACTTCTTCTTCTAGTTCACCATTCAAGAATGCAAAATTCACATCCATTTAGTATACTTTGAAATCTTTATGTGTTGCAAAAGCTAAAACCATCCTGATAGCTTCCATTCTTACAATCAAATTTTTTTTTTATTCGAAGTCTATACCTTAAACCTATGAGTAACCCTTACAAATAATTCTAGCCCATTTTTTAACAACATTTCCATCTCCATTCATCTTGTTTGAGAATACCCACTTAGTACCAATCACATTCTTATTTTCTGGTCTTGGGACCAATTCCCAAGTCATATTTTTAAATTTTTGTTCTAATTCTTCCTTCATTTATTTGATCCAGTTTTCATATTTGCATGACTCAATATTTGTGTTTGTTACACCTTATAAAGTAAACAAAAATTCTCTTATTCTTCTATCATAGAAACTTTTGTCCTTGTTAGCACACCTTTTCTCATATCTCCAATGATCTAATCTTTTGAATGATTCTTCTGCACATACTTAGGAGTCTTAGGATTCCTTTTTGGAGCTTCAACTATCAATTATTTTCTTTTTCCTTCAACCTTTTCTTCTTCACTGCAAGAGAATTCATGAGATTCATATCCTTCTATTAGTACTAAATTTTGATGTGATTCTTCATCCACTTTTACACTTTTACTCTCAAAAATATTCTTCAACATTTTATTGTAGCATAGGTAGGCCTTGCTTCTTGTAGAGAATCCAAGGAAGATTCCTTCATCAAATATTTCATCAAACTTTCCCAAGTTTTCCTCATCTCTTCTAATATAACATTTTCTTCTAAAACTCTAAAATATTTCATAGTTGGGGGTTTACCATACCATAACTCATAGGGATTATTTGACCTATTTTCTCTTGTTTGACCTCTGCTAAGAATGTAGAATGCATTATGAATTTCTTCTCTCCAATAGACATCCAAAATATTAGCTTCATCATTGTCCTAGCTACTTCCTAAACTATTTTTTTCCTTTCCACAAATCCATTATGCCAAGGAGTTCTAAGGGCTAAAAAATTCCTCTTTATTCCATGATCTTCACAAAAACTATTAAACTCATTTGAAGTAAACTCACCACCTCTATCATAAATCAAACATTTTATTTTAAGATTCATTTCATTCTCAACCATAGGCTTAAATTATTTTAACTTGTCTAGATCTCCTTATTTTTGTTTGATAAATGTAACCCAAGCTATTTTAGAATAATCATCAACTAACATGAAATACCTATCACCACATGAGCTTCTAATTTTGGTAGGTCCACATAGATTTGTGTTCAATAAATCCAAGGGACCTATGGTAGAATATTATTTTGTCTTGAATATTTCCTTTTTTTTCTTTCCAACTTGATATTTTGTAGATTGTATTGATAGGCTTTGTAGTCTTTGAAAAATATCTCAAAACATTAGTAGAACTTATCCTTGCTAGGATATCAATGATGAAACCCATTCTTATATTCCATAGCCAAATTTTATTAGTTTAAGACATAAAGCACTTTACACCATTACCTTTGAGTTGATAGAAATAACCTATTGTCCTTGTTCCAACATCAACCAAAATACTAAACATTCCTTTTTTGATTTCACAACCACCATTTTGAAATACAAGATTATATCCTTTTCTACACATTTTTCCTACACTTAAAATATTATGTCAGAGACCCTTGACATAAAGAACATCATATGTATTATTCTTTCCATAAAAAATAACTGAACCTTTTCCATAAATCTTAGTAGATGTGTCATCACAAAACTTAATAAGACCACCATAATAATTTTCAAGCTTAATAAAATTAATCTTGTCACCTTTCATATTATTTGAGCATTCATTATCAATGATACAATAATTCTTCTCCTCTCTAGCATGAAAATAAGTTAACATAGTTCCTTCAATTTTATGATTTTTTTCTGAAGCACTTTCATTCACACATATTTCAAGACTAGTAGAATTAGTTCCAACATTTAATCCATGAACAAGCATTTATCATTGTCTTCATTTTGATAATTTGATTCTTCATCATTAGATACACCAATATATTTTTCAATACAATAACTCTTCTTGATAAATTTACCCTTATGATCCTTTTGTTTGCCATTATTAACTTTGATTGGACACTTATATGGATAATGACCCATATTTCCACATTGAAATATTTGAAATGTAGCTTTCCTCTATATTTTCTAGTACCATTTTTCAATATCCTCATAAAGTTAATTTCCACCTCATCAAGATGATTTGGATCTTATCCATCATCATTTTCCACTTTTGAACTTTAAAAGTAGTTTCTTTGCTTGTAGAAACTTGACCAAACTCTCTCATTTCAAAAGAAGTTAAAGTACCAAACATCTGATCTCTAGAATAATGATCCAAATTTCAAGCTTCCTCAATAGAAGAAACTTTATGAATATAAGCTTTAGGTAGAGTTATTAATAACTTTTTTACAACTTCTCTTTCATCCATATTTCCACCAAGACCATTAATGGAATTGGCAACTTCAACAACTTTGAGCATGTAGGAAAAAATATATTCATCTTCAGACATCCTTAGGGTTTCAAAATTTTCTTTGTAGATCCGCATCTTTGCTTGTTTGACCTTGTAATCTCCTTCATAGATTCCTTCTAGCCTTGTCCATATATCTTTTGTTGGAATTTTGTTTTTCCATTGATATCAATAGATCTTTGTTGTTGCATTGATATCAACCTATGGATATTATTTGATTGGTTGCATTATGTTTTCATTAGTAGTCTCACTAGTGTTTGATGGTAGGATGTCATTGTTGTCACAAATCCTACTCATTTAATTTCTTTAAAGTCAACCCAGGGGTGTCTGAAGCTATTTGTGGCAAGAGTTGGATTGGGTTTTGGGGGGGGTTTTGTTGGTTTTGGCTCGATTAGGAGCGTTTTGGAGTTATTTTTTCTCTATTGGGAGTGTTTATGTGCTATAACTATTTAATCAAAAGTAATTCTTATACTATCCTTTTATTCCCTGATCTACTCTAAATAACCTTTAAAATGGAATTTAAACAAAGAGGTTTCATTTTAGGTCAATTTAGATTATGAAAGAATGGAAGATTAAATTTGTCTACTTTACTAGATTTTAAGATCTATTTAAAACTTAACTAATTGCTTTATAAATAAACTATTCCATTCCTCACTTCACTAAATTGACAAGTAATTGATCCTCTTTGCACATAATCCATTAAAATGATGATTTAGACTATTTCAGATCTACAAATGACTCTTAACTAAGAAGTGAGCTGTACAAAACATTAAATAGTAAAATGTAACTTTAATCTAAGATTATTTCCAAAATACAACAAATAAAATAATTATAATCTTAAGATGGAATAGAAAAAAGAAAATAGCAATAAAAAATGAACTTAACAACTAAAGGGTCACCTTCCTTCTACTTCTAGAAAAATTAAGCGTAGAGTTGAGATCAAATTATTTTTATTTCCATAAAATGTGCCTAGATAGGGACAAATTACAAAGAAAATGATTCTAACTTACAAACCAAAAAATAAATTACATGAGAAAGTTTCAAAAACTTGATACAATCTAACATCCAACTATGTTGGGGCTCGATATAAATATCCTACTTATTCAAAAAATAAAAGATAAGAGGGAAACTAATCTAATCCTAGTCTAAAAGATATCCTAGCACACAGGAAAATAATTGGTGTGGATCCTTGTCACTGTCTTTAGTTGGCATTGAATTCTAGATTTATGAACTGGATGTGCTCTGTTGGAACTATGGTTATGGTAGGTAGATCTTTCATTCGAAATGATGAGTCAAAAGCAGATCAGCGGAAAAATAAATCATTTAAGGATGATTCACAAAAAATCCAACCATTCATCACTTTAAACAAAAAACAACTAACATTCGGCTGAGAAATAAGTATTAGTCGAGTTGCATAATAAAGGTGCACTTATCATGAAACATTCATAGGTTAATCACCACATTAATCATACATTTAATAGAAATAAGAATTCACATTGACCATTCATATTCTAAGTCTTTATACCTCATTAAGTTCAAAAATGTATACATAAAGCAGAATATCATGAGTTCTAAAGCCAGAATATAAAGTATTAAAAAGGTATAAACTTAGTAATTATGAGGTCTTTACTAGGCCTCATTATTATCCTCCTCCTATTTTTAACCATGTCCTCATGGTTACCAATTATATGGTGTAGGAATACCCCTATTGAGTGCTTCCATCCAGAGAGCACAATCAAAAATACCTGTTCTATACTCCATAGTAGTTCTTGTAGACGAAGAAAAACCATTATTCTTTTCTGGCTTATCATACCAACTTTTTATGACTTCATATGGTATATGTGTAGGTGCATTTATCTTTGGTGCATAAATTATGATTATAGGAATTTAGAATCTCATCCCAATCTAGAATTATTGTTGCTGATGAATCAAATTGATCACATGTCTTACCCGTACTAGGCTCCACCTGATATTGTTTGGTGTTATTGGATCTCTTCTTTTCAGTGGTCCCAAAAGTGATCTGAAACTTTCTTCATATTCTTGCAGAGCTAAGGGAGGAAGATCTCCTTCAACATCCTGGTAAGTTTTTATACTATTCAATAGATTGGTGACATAGACAAGGGTTACCTCATTGAGTCTTGGAATGGATCTGAATCTCTTGATGTAATATATCGACTCTAGATATTCTAGCCTCATTGGTAATCCATATTTTTTTGTATTTTCTTGTATTCCTCCATCTTAGATGACCATTCCACATGGTTTTTCAATAATGACACAAATTATTTGATCTAGAGTTCACCAATGTAGACATTAAACAATGAATCATCATTATTACCCATGAGAAATCTATGTTGGAAAAACTCACACATTTGATTTTGGATGTCTAGGTAACTATTTAAGTAACAATCCATTAAGTCATAATTAGTCTAGAAATCAGTAGGCCTTTCAACACAATTTCATTCAATTTCCATTTTAGAAATAATTCTCTGAGAAATAATCCATATACCCTGGAAGGTTTCCTGGTGCAAACTAATGCAAATGCTATATCCACTGCCTTGTTTACCCTTTCCTTTGCTTCTTCCTTTTCTTTTGTGAGTTTATCCAATGTTTCTTGAAGTTATTTATTAAGTTGTTTGTATTTCATAGCTGTTAGAGAAAGGTATCTAGGCCCTATGTGTTGTTATCTATGTTCCTCCTTAGGTGGGGGCAGAAGCAGTAACATGTTATTGAGTGCTTGTGGCTGTACTTTTTTTCCTGTCTCAGTTTTGTCTTTAACCTTTGAATCTCCCTATCCTTTTTTTCATTTTGAATAGTTTCTTTAGTTAGGTTTTCTTTCGTTTCCTCCAACTGTGAGGAAAATTGACTAATTCTCCTCTCAAATTGTTCCTTTAACTCATTTTTTTTTGTCTAAGATTTCAATGTGTCCTCATCTCTTTCCTTTAATTTCTCCTCTCACATTAGATTTTGTACTCTAAAATCCTCCAATTCTTTCTCTAACTTAGATATCCTAATTGCAACCTGAATATGTTCTTCCTCTTTTTCTTCTAAATTTTCATTATTTGATGATGTATCTTCCTCTTTTATGGGTTTTTTTCCATTCATGGTGGATGAATGTCTCTTCATTGTGTTGAGATATCTCTTCGTATTGAACTTATATAGTTGGCATTTCAATTTCCTAAAAAACTTCCATATCTGGCATTTCAACTTCCCATTCAATTTCCATATTTGGAATATCAAATTCCTATTCAACTTCTTGAAAAAGGGGAACTAGGAGCAAATAAATGTTCTTCTGGAGAAGTACATTTTGGGCTTTGCATTGGAGGTTGTGATCCTCCTTCTTCTTTTTTTGACTCCTACTTTTCAGGTTCCTTTTCTTTCAATACCTCATTTCTAGGCTCTTCTTTTTCATGCTCATCTTTTTCATATTCTTCTTTTTCAAATTCCTCTCCCCCATAATCATCAAGATTGATGGTGGGAGGAGTCTTTTTAGATTCTACCTTTTCTTGCTCAATCCTTTGTGTTTCTAACCTTGTTGTTCTTTTAGGTCTTTCAATCTTTGCAATTTTCTTCTTTTTGGAAATTTTTCTCTTAGTATCCAAACCCTTTGAGGTTTTCTTTTCTTCTGTTTTTCTTTTCTTTACTGAAATATAACTTTTTGATTTTTTCCTCCTAGTTCTCCCTATTGGTTTGACTAGGTTTTCTATTAAAACCTTTTTTTTTCTTTTCTTTGCTAGAGCAAAACTTTCTGGTTTTTTCTTTTTAGGTCTTCCTACTGGTTTGACTAGGTTTTTCATCAAAACCTCTTATTTCTCTATCTTAATTGTTCTTCTCTCAAAAATTTTAAGTTTCTCCTCTTTCTTCTTAGTATTTAACAAGAATTTTCTTCATTCTTCTTCCTAGTTAGGATTTTTGCATGAAATGTTGCTTAACTATTAAATGCATTAGTCCATGATGAGTTACTCTATTTTATTTTTCTTTGCATTTTGCAACCATTTCAGTAAGTTGAGAGAAAATGAAAGCAATTAGATTAACTCTTACTTCTAGTTTAGTTGCACCATGTTGAAAATGATTCAACAACTTGAGTGGCGACCCTAAAATGGTGGAAAATTGACCTTCGCAGGTGAAAAACTTCATAATGTGCAATTGATTCAAAGGGTTCTTGTAAACTTCCCCGCTTAATGCCCTTATTCTTTCCTTTGTGTATATGAAAGACTAGCAAAGGTTTAGGTGGAATGTGGAAGATTTCTAGCAACTCCTACAAATTAGAAAGTTGAGGTTGAATGATATCACCTTCTGCTAGAATCCCAAACAAAACATTGATTACAGTGGCAGATACTTCAACGGGTTCTCCTTTGACCACAGTGAAATTTAAATGAAAATTTCTGATAAACTCCAATACTATATCCCATTCATATCCCTCATACTTAAGAATGAAATCCAACCATCCTACTTGCTACAAATATTTATTTGACTCAACATCCAAGGTGATTCCCTTTGGTTTTGTCATTCTCTTGTACCCCATTTTAAAAAAAAATCTATGAAGCCATTAGACAACTTAGAGATTCACCAACAATGTCTACACTCAATTTCCAAAAATAGCAATTCTCTTCTGTTTTTGAACTAGTGGCATTAAATTACCTTCCAAATGAATGACAAGATATATCTATTGATGGTGTTTTCTACACAACAACAACTTAGACAAAATATAATATCCTATCTCTCTTGAAAGGCAAATCTCTATGGGAAAAGACATAACCCCAAGGTCTCTAATGTCAGGTCTTGACAAAGTAGTAAAACAACTCAGTGATATTTGTGAAAATGTTGGTAATCTCAATAGGACCTTACTACGAGCAATACTAGATTTTGAATCTTATCAAATATAGACACTAAATTGATACTTTGAAACTTGATTGGAACCCTGATAATAAAGAAACAACAAAAGATAAAGGTTTCAGAGACAATATTAAAACTAGTTTTAACCCTAAGATTGAAAATGCAAAAGGATAAAATGCTTAAAATGGATCGATCTCTCATAAACTATTTTCTGCTTCACCTAGATGAATCTGCAATTCCACAAAAATAGAGCAATATTCTAAGGTATTTAAATATTTTAAAATCATAAACATTCATTCAGTCGATCCTACATCAATCGAGCTGAATAAACCTTCACAATTGAACTAAGCACAAATATAAGTCTAGGCTAACTTTGCAAAGTAGCTAACAATTAGCTAACTGCAAAAAGTATGGACTAGAGATCGCTGCAAACATTCCAAACATGAAACTCTAAGCATTACCAAATCATTTAACCATAAACATTAAGGAATTTGAAAGATAGAATAACAAGAACCATGCCAGATGAGATTCCAGAAGATAGATACCAAACACAATATCCCTCTTATATTAAATCATCCAAAAATAGTGGCAATTCCAATATTCTGTTACAACATTTGCTTGAAAATAGACCCTAACTTGCTCTAATATCACTTAACTATTTCTCTCCTGATCTATCTATCCTTCCATATCTATTTTCTAATCTCTCTATCTTTCAAATGAGGCAACATGCCTACTTTTATAGAGAATCCATAAGATAGGTGGGCCCAAATTATAATTTACATTAAAAACATGACCTACAAGAGGTCGGCCTAAAAGATATTCGAACATATGAAATGTACCACTAGCACCAATTTCATCCAAAACCACCAAGGTATCAAAAGGTAGGCCCAATACATGTGAATTAATGGGAAGCACAAATATCAATGTAACTCTATATAATCACTCCCCATCCTTGTCCTTAGCTTTATCTTCTTCACCATGTATGGCCAACAAGATCCTATCTAGCTCAGCAATAGGTGGCACAAGAAAAACCCTAATCTTTCTCTCAAGAGTCTTGATATCTTCTCTTGCCTGCCTAACTGTACTATCCCAATCAGTTTTGCTGGTCAAATACCTATCAATTACTACAATATAAGTTGCAGCATCATCCAACTGATGTTAAGTAATTGGCCCTTCGCTGACTGGAGAATATACATCCCTCCACCATTCTCTAAGTTGCTCCAAACTGAGATGCTTTGGAGAAAACTTCTTCCTTCTAGTCATGACCTCAAAGAATGAAATGCACCTCTCATGAACACCAATCAGAGCATCCTCAATCTACCTTGCCTATTTGTGGATCTTTTTCAAGGCCTTCTACCTCATTTGCTGGATTTCAAACCATTCCCAAGGTTCGGATACTCTTGGAAAAGGAAGAATCTTGCAGTATACTAATTTGTCTTCAGTAAACCCCATGATTGTTGTAGTCTTCTACAGTATGAGGTTGGTATCCCCATTATCCTCTACCAATGTAGCCTTCAACCAATCAATCGACCTCAGTGCATCCCCTTCAATGGATAATATGCCATTAATGGCTTCATCTCCCTTGGCTTGAACACCTTGCAACCAGGTAACTGCAGCATGTGAGGTACCCTTCATCTTTTCCAATTCAGAAATTGTCTCCTGGGGTAGGAATCATGTAGTAGAGGAGGAGGAGCCAATAGCTTGCAGAGGTTTCATCAACTCTTGTAAGTATTTCCTTAGTTTTTCATTCTCCTTCTCTAGCTCATGTCTAGTTTGTACTTCTTTCTTCAATCTCCCCACAATCACTGCACTAGAACCCTCATACCCTCAATATCTTGCTCAACAATAGCATGTCCCAAATCAACAGTCTGCACATTATAGTCTTGGGCAGTCACATTATCCCTATCTTCGTTTGGAACAGGGGTAGCAATATGGGCCACCCGGTTACCTGATCCATCCCTCTCAATTTGGGATACAACCCTTGCCTTCTTTTTGGTATTTTCCCTCTCTACATTAGCCATGAGGGCATCCTCCACTATTACCATTTTTCTCTTTAATTCCCTTTCAAGCCAATCCAAAATAGTAGACCCAGTAGGCACTATGTCTTGTTTATCTTGTTCTTTCTCCTACTGATCAGTAGTTACATCTTTCTCAACACTTGGAATTTTAGGAACATCCACCGTTGGGTTCTCTTCCTACTCTTCCACAACAACCTTCATTGGTGAGGGGGGCCTCGCTGGTATTTCCTCCTCTTTTTGAGGAGACTTGTCTACTTGTTCTTTTACAGGAGAGTCTGCATATGCCATCAAGGGAGAATGAACCACCCTATCAATTTTTGCCTCTGCATTAAAGAGGTCTCCTTCTTGGAACTCTTCTTCGCCCAAATTTTTAGGACTTTCATCTTGTTTTGGTTCTCCTCATACGCTACCAACATCTTGAGGAATGGAGGGACCAACTTCTTTAGCAACATGGATACTTACTGAAACACCCTCTTTGGCTATAGTATCCCTTGGAGAAGGAGTCCTTGATCTCTTCATATAAACCTATGTCCTTTCCCCTGAGCTTTCCACCTCTACCACTGGTGGCTCAATTTCCCTGTCAGCCTTAGGGATTTCCTCCACTTTTTGGGATGTCCTTTTAATTCTTCTCTTCTTCATCAGTGCATGAAATTTTCAACCTCCTCTTCCTCTTGGTTCTTCCCAACTTCCTTCTTAGAGGCATGCTTCCTCTTCTTAGCAACATGCCTCCTCTGTTTGCCTATTTCTGCAACCTTTTCAGTTTGCACCTCCCTTACCTAGATTTTGAAAGAAGAATCCACTTTCTCCTTGCCCTTTTGATCTGGTTCAAGTGAAACCTCAAAAGTAGAATGAGACTCTAAGTCTCCCATCAGCTCATAGGTGCATGGAACACCCTCGCTTTCTAGCTCCAACATTTTGTGCTTCAACCACATTTTGGTATACTTAATCATTGGGGTGATAACCTGATCTAAATCAATCTTTTCCTCCTCTAACCAGTCAACTTCTCCCATTGGTTTATCCTTCACTGCCTCATAAATATGACCCTGGATCACATTTCCATCCTCTTCCACTTGATCCAGGATAGCTTTCACATTATATAATCTCACCAAATCCACTGGCAACCTGGAAAACCTCTTCTTTCTTAGCTCAAACTCATCGGCAAGGTTAATATAGTAATCCTCAATATGAGCCTTATGGCTATAATCTCTATTGGCCTTCTTATGAGCCTCGCCAGTAACATCAAACATTTCTCTCTTAGAATGAAAAGAGAGCCCAACAGTATCCATCTCCTCCTCTGAAGCATGAGCAGACTGAATGGAGGCACAAACTTCACCCATTCCTATCTTCAAAGGGAAATCGTTCCCAAAACCTATCTTATGCATTTCTCCCTTCACAACATTGTCAAAGTCATAAATTTGTCTAGTGACTTCCAACAATACAACATGATCATTGGGATATCTAGAGAGTCTATAGGGATCCCTCTCAAAACCAACAACTCTGCTATATGAGAAGGTTGGAAACTGGATAAACCAAGCTCCATATCTCCTTATAAACTCTATTGCCTTATCCAAGATTCTCACATGCTCTGCACCCTAGAACAGTCCAGTAATGTACATTATGAAGGTATCATTTGACCTCGGGTAGCTTCCACCAGTCAAGTGCAACTGTGGATACAGTTCATAGATAGCATCCTGCCCAAAAATACCTCTAGTGCTCAATCCCTTGTATGGATGAAGTCTGGCCAATGAATACACTAGGTAAGAGGTCATAGTGAAAGTCTTGGTTTGCAAGACATTACACAACTTATGATCAATCATATTACTGATAACACCTGCCCAATGATAGTCGATCCCCTATTTCATTTTGGAAATCACATTGAACATCCAAGTTTCAAAAACACCTGCACTCTTCAATCCTATCAACCTACTGAGAAGGGTGATGGCATTGTAATACTCCCTCTTGAACTTCAGCCTGAATAGTTGCTTAGGCAACTTAGAGAAATGAGATTTAGGCTTCTCTAGCCAAGAGTTGATCACCTATTGAGATTTGACAATGTTCTCTTCATAATATTTCCTAGAAACCTCTAGGTCGAAGCCCACCACATGGGACCTATCAGGCATGTCAAAGGTTGTAGCAATGGCCACGGAACTAAAACCAGCAAGAATCCTTCCTTGGGGACCGATTATTCTCTATGTTCCACTATCATAATTTCTGCAACACTAAAGCACCAATTCATAGCATTGCTTTATAGAAGGGAAACCTACCACATGAGCCAACTTGGACTCCAACATTCTCCTTGACAATAGAGGAAGATTTGGTGCTGACATCTCAGCCTCAAATTCCTCGTAATCCCACATGCCTACGTTCGTATCTATGATCCTTGACCAAATTGAGGTCAACTTACTCTTAGGAATTCTGCTCTTTATATCTAACTTAACCTTTTCTACATCGGAGACGGCAGAAGCCTCTGCACCGGGATCGGTTGCCTTTCCCTTGCCTCAACCAACAACATTCTATCCTGATCCTACCTGCAAACACATAAAAATAACAACAATTAAATCCATAAGAAGTAACAAGTGTAGAAGATTCTTATCTCAAAATTTAGGATTTAGCTCCCCTCATAGATTCTGCACTGCGAAGGATTTTCGGGAAAATGTAGACCAAGCGGATTCCAGCGAACCAAACATACAAAATCCCACAATATCATTTAAATCATCAACTTAATCAAGGAAAAAGAATTGAGAATACTTAGCATAAGCTCCTTAAATCAATCAAATAGATCACCAAGACACCCATCGTTTATAACCATCAAATTCAACATTTCCCAAAAAACACCCGGAAGAATCCGTCAAAGATGGATTCTAGAAAAATCAACAATAGTTATAACTAACTCAGGGAGAATGAAGAGACACAGACAATTCGGGAAAATCCGAATGGAACGGATTTTGGCAAAATCCAGATATAGTAGTATCAAAGCTCGAAACCGGTAAAACGACCCGACCGCGAACCTCAAGAAAATCTGGATGGAACGAATTTTGGCGAAACCAAATGAAATCTGGCAGAAAGTGATAAAAGAAGAGGAGATAGAAAATTTGGGGAAATTCGAGGGAAGCGGAATTCCACAAAGACCTCAAAAACTTGAACCTGTCTACATCTCTGCTACTTTCACCAAATTAATTCAAATCACTCTAGATCTAGGCCAGAACTCTGAAACCAACTCAACCTAGGACCTTGATGAATAAAACATGAACTAAGGACACTCTTCACAGAAATTTGAAGAGGATTGGCCATGCCTTAGGTCAAGAACCCTAAATGTCTGCCATGAAAGCACAGACAACTTGCACATACACCAAAATGGAGAGTATGAAACCATAGCAAGCCAATGCCCAAATAAGAAGCAACACCAAACTAAAACGCAAACACTTGATCAATAAAAATGGACTGGTGTACCAAATGAAAACCCCAAAATGCCCAATGATGACGCACACCCAGAGGAATCAAGAAACCATGAAGGACTCCCCAAGAAAACAAAGAAAAGCCATTGAAACCAATAGAGAAAAGGGCACATCTACATACCATGGAAATGTAGAGGTTGAAACTGGTGAAGTCGAGATATAACCGTTCAATTTCAAACTGGATACAACCCACGCACAAGAAATGCAAACGCATAGTCCAAATGGCCTCAAAAATCTAGATATCCAGTAAACACCAAGAACCTCAAGACACAAGCCCAAATGATAGCAAATGTACAAACTCAAATGATCAATTACTTCTCAAAGAATCAATATATGAAAGCCCCAAGACCTCCGCACAAATGCCATTAATGCATTCGACAAGACAACCATGGCCACAAAAGACTTTCAAGTATTTGACACTACCACGGACTTCGGGGAAATCTAGGATGCATGGAATTTCTCGAAAGCAGTGCAATAAGTAGTAATTTCGGACATTGGGAGGAAACTGGGAGAATCCGGCTCAGGTGGATTTTCCTGAAAATAGTGAAAAACCCAAGGTAAAGCCAAAACTTCATATTTTCAATATAGTTCAAAAGAATGCCACTTCAATTGAAAAAATGGACATTAAAGCACAAACCCAAGCAAGCAAAAACCCCTAGAAAAGAAGGGCCAAAACACCAAAAGTGAAAAAAGAGGGTCCCCACTACCAGTGGAGCATGTGTGCAAAAAACTGCACAACAAATGGTGACTCCACTAGGGAAATGCTCCAGAGCATTTCAAGGATAAACTAGAATCATGAACCCAAAATCTATGGTTTCAATCCTCCCATCAAGAATCCTAAGAACAAAGTTTCAGAAACCACAAGTAAGAAGACCTTTTGCTATACCAGGGTCCAAATGTGTGTATTATGCATTGATCCTTATCATGTAAGTGCAAGAAGAACCAGAGTAAATTTGACCAAGCTACATAAAATTCAAACTTCAAAAGCAACCTAGATAGAGCCTTATTGCCAGTCAGGCGTCCATAGCCCCGATGAGGTTATCAATATGACCCTCCTAAGCATAGCTCTACTGCCAGTCAAGCGTCTATAGCCCTAGTAGAGATACTAGGATATTCTTGATAAGGTGAAGCTCATTCAAATTTTCAAAATTTTCCTCTTTTCTCTTTTCTATTTTATAGAAATTTCTTGTTCACCTTTGTAAGTGATGAAACTCATGCTCAGGGATGAGGAACATAGTGGCACTGAAGCAGAATATAACATTTTTCACCAGGCCAAACTACTCAACAACCCCATGCAACTCTAGAATTTCTTTATTATAATATGAAATGTGAGACCCAAATATATTCCAAAGTGTATCTAAAACAAGTGGTTCTAATTATTAGTACAAAAGAAGATCAGATATAAGAAATCCACCACCTGATTCTAAAAAACTCATTAGAGTTTATAAAATAAATTCTTAGAACAATCCCAAACAAAATAGCCCTGGTGCATAGGTGCAATAGCCCAAAGAAATTAGGAACCCAAAAAGCAAAACAAACGAAAGAAAACCTAAACTACCAAAGCAAAGTAGAAACAAAACAAAACAAAAGCGAACCTACTCTACTTATGTATAGGATGAACTACAAGTAGTTCAAGGTTGAAAATAATGCTTCAGATACTGCCCATTAATAGGTAGCGGGATATCCTCACCAGTGAGGGTTTTCAAACGAAAAACATTATCTCCCAAAATTTTTGAAATTTGGTAAGGACCAAGCCAAAGTTTATCAAATTTACCGTGCTCTCCCTTACAATCATGGGCTTTATCCCAATAAAGAACTAAGTCAGAAATTATAAAAGCCTTTACCTTAGCTCTCCTATCAAACCATCTTTTTACTACACCCTGATATTTAGCAAAGTTCTCTAGGGCTTCATCTCTTTTCTCTTCCAAATGCAATAGTTCAGCCAAACGAACTTCACATTTATCTTCTTCATTATAGTAATCATTAATGAACTGTAGGGTAGGGATTTTCAATTGAATAGGAAACATAGGTTCCAAACCATACACCAGGTGATAAGAGGAGGTTCCTATGGATGACTTTTGTCTAGTATGGTCAGCCCAGAGAGAAAATCAGAGCTAGGTGTGCCAATCCTTAGGATTTTGTTCTAACAGCCTACGGATAACCATCAGTAGGTTCTTGTTGGAGGAATCAGCTAAACCATTACCCTGAGGGTAATAATTGGATGAAAACATAATAATAATCCCGTGATGCAAATGCAGGACCATTATAAAAAACCAAAGACAGTGGACAACCAAAACGATTAATAATTCTTGATTCTAGAAAATTGATTACCACATCTGAAGTACATTGTTTGCAAGCATGAGCCTCTATCCATCTAGTAAAATAATCAGTTATGGTAAGAATATACTTGTGGCCCACAGAAGATGAAGGATTAATTGGACCTATAAATTCCATGCCCTACTGAGCAAATGGTTTTACCTCTATGACTGGCTGAAGCGGAAGAGCTGCGTGTTTTTCCTTACTTGTTGTAGTCTGACATATGTGACAATTTCTCACATGTTGGTGTACATCTTTGAACAAAGTAGGTCAGTAATAGCCTACCCTCAAGATTTGATGTGTAGTGGATGATGCAAAACCATGGCCTATGCCATATTTCTCATGAAATTCAATTATCACTCTAGTAGCTTCCTCCTTCCCTAAACACCTCAAGTAAACACCCTCATGATTTCTTTTATACAATATAGCTCCTTTCATCCTAAAACTTCCACTCTTCAAGCGCAAGGCTCACCTTTGAACTGTGCTAAGATGATCAGGACACTGCTGATTCAATAGATAAAAAATAATTTCATCATACCAGTCTCCTGGAGACACCTCTTGAAGGTAATAATGTTGGGCTGTGAGATCATGACCTATCTTAGCCATCGTCTTTGTAAGCCCTTGTCCTCTTACCAATTTCATGGGCTGGATTTCCATATGATATTCCTACAACATGGTTGCGCATTTGGCCCTTCATTCACCTAACTCATTCTGCATTAATAACAACTTTACTGTAGGATCAAGTACTATGGAAAAAAATTTATTCCTCATAATATAATGCCTAAACTTCTTCACTACTCGGACCAAAGTGTAGGCTTGTTTCTCCACATTATGATATTTCAATTCTACATCTTTTAAAGGAGTACTCATGAAGGCTATAGGGTGTTCATCCCCTTGATCAAACTTTTGAGTTAACATTGCAGCACAAGAATGATCAGAGGCTAATGAATATATATAAAAAGGCTTAGTGTAATCCAGACTCACCAATACAGGAGCTTCAACAATATCCTTTTTTATTTCTACAAATGCCTCCTTGGCTTCTATGCTCCATTCTATCTTTGCTTTTTGCTTTAACATAGCATTCAATGGTTTGACTATCTCTACAAATCTTGTGATAAATTTCCTAACAAAGTTAATCTTACCAAAGAATGACTTCATTTCTTTCTTACTTGCAGGAGGCTGAATCTTCAAGATAGCTTGAATTCTTTCAAGGTCAATAGCAATACCTTGTTCTGAGATAATGTTTCCTAATAACTTGCCTTCCGTGACTCCAAAAATGCACTTTCTTGGATTAAGTGAAACACCAAACTCTCTACATCTTTGAAACACCTTGCCTAAGTCCGTTATATGATCACCTCGTTTATTAGAAAAAACAATCAAATCATCCATATAGATAATGATGCACTTGCCAATTATATCTTTAAAAGCAATGTCCATGGCCCTCTGGAATGTAGCTTCAACATTAATCAATCCAAATGGCATCCTTCTGTAAGCAAAAGTTCCTCATTTGGTAGTAAAGGCAGTCTTGTGTCTATCCTCATATTGCACCATGACTTGGTTGTATCTAGAATACACATCCAAAAAGGACATCATTTGCAATCCATTGACAATCTGAAGCACTTCATCTAGTGAAGGAACTTGATAATTATCGTTTTCTGATGCTCTATTCAAATTCCTAAAATCTACACATAGTCTGATTTCTCCATTCTTTTTCCTTACTGTAACCAAATTCACCACCCAAGTAGAGTGTCTTACTGGAAATATAATACGTGCTGAAAGTAGTTTCTGCACCTCCTTCTGAATAATGGGTTCTAACAGAGCATTAATTGGCCTTTGTCTCTATCAGAAAGGTTTGACATTTGATCTTAGAGGAATGGTGTGTGTGATTATTGAAGTATCATATGTTTTCAAATCTTCATAACTCCATGCTATTACATCATGATATGTATGTAAGGTATCAATAATCCTTTCTTTTCCTCTATAGTACATACCTTGCCGATAAGAACGTTCTTCAAGTCATCCAGTGTCCCCATATTATATGTTTCACATTGGCTGCTAATGGACTCTCTTTTAGTCTATTGTTCTTCATCTCTTATTTTATCCAAGTCAAAAATACATTCAAGTTGCACCATACCCCTTGGAATGGTATTAGTCTTTAGATTGATGATTCCTCCAAAGTCAATTTCTACTTCTTGAGGCTCTATCTCATCAATAAATTGGGAGGCAAACACATCACAGCTTGTAATAAAGTCCAGAATATGCTTATCATCTTCAAATACCTGAAAGTTGGTAATGTTCTCAGGCACTAAAGAGACTAAAGTGAGCTCATCTGTAAATTTATTCAATCCTGAAAGTGACAAAGGTTGTAAGGTGCTAGCAGCTTGAGCCAAAGAATCAAAAACCTGATTTTTTTTCTGAGGGATTAATTGGATATTAAAGGCATCAAACCCCTCAATGAGATCCCACACTCTATGCCTGTAATTGGTCATTCTTTTGTCACGACATGAATATTGTTTTCTTACTTGTTTGACCACCAATTCAGAATCTACGAATACTTGCAATATCTTAACTTTCTTTCTTGATGCCATTAGTAAGCCATGGATCAAAGCCTCATATTCAACAACATTATTAGTGCATTGAAATTGGAGTCTGTGAGCAGCAAAGTAATTCTTTCCTTTAGGACTAATCAATTCAAATCTTGCTCCAGCACCCTACTTGGATTTATATCCATCAAACCTTAGTGTCCAACAACCATCAAGTTCTTTCGGCTTCAATTTACCTTGTTCTTTACCAAGGATAAGGAGTTTTTTAGGAAGTATTGATCTTTTATCTTTATCACTATTTGATTCTTCCTGCACATTGAGTCTAGTAGGTGGAACTGGATTAATGCATTTTTGTATTTGTTTGACAGCAATTTGACACAAGTCACATTCCAACTCAGAATGAGAGGCATCATGTACTCTGCACCAACTTGGAGGCAACAATTTTTCAAATGTCATGCTTCCTTTCAATTGCACTTGGTCTTCCATACACTTCTGGATGAATTCTTGAAAGTTATCCAACAAACCAAGTTGTCTATCTTCTCCATCACTTATTTCATTCTCTTGTTCAATCAAAGTATCAGGACCACTGCTCTCCAAAATGTGTTCATTTAAAGAATCCTACAACATAAAAACTTCTTCATCCTTTGTAACTGATGCAGCCATCACATAATTTCCCATGCTAACTTCAAACACCAACACCTCATTGGAGATATTTTGGTACTCTGTGATCACATATTTCATCCTAGGTTCTCTTTCAATTCCGATCTGATTTGGAACTCCTTTCCATGGTAACCACATGTGGGAATGATCTTTGGATGTGTATCTATTCAAAGCCTTAGTGTAATCCCTACCTAAGATCAAACCATAAGTATCAGGGATGTCAACAACTTGAATATTGATCACTTGCTACACCCTAGGATCTGATGCAAGCTACGTAGGGATCATGTTCAATTCTCCAACCACACTCACCTCTATTTTATCCAACTGAGTAACCTTCTTTTGAGAAGCTATAGGAGTAATACCCAATGCTTTGCAAATAACAAAAGGCATAACATTTGTAGAGGCTTCTGAATCTAGAAGACAATTATGCAAGTTCTTTTCGAAGATATGAACAGAAATTAGGAAATGAGGAGTTTCCATCTTACCTTGCAACAAGTTTAGATGAGTATCAGCTTGTGCAACCTAACCTTTATCCTTATCCCCCCTCTTGTCTACGGGTGGGACTTGGCTTCTGGTTGTTTGAGAATTAGAAGACCTAGTATTAGCCTCATGCGTGGCTACCCCTTGCGATGTATTTGAACTAAATGATCCCAAAACTGCATTTCTAATAGCAAGAACTCTTAACAATTCGAAAGCAGAAAGACTTACCTTTACTTTCTTGAATTCCTCAATCACATATTCACCCAATTGCTCCACATTCAGGTTAGCTTGGGATTCTTTGTAGCCACTGGTCTACTTATCTTTGGAAATTTCAGCATTGTTCCCCTTTGACAGGTACTATGTTGGCACCTGAGGATAAGATGGATTGTTACTAGCTTGTGGATTAGGTGGAGTACTGAAATTGTTAGGGGGAAAGGAAGTGGTGAAAGGACCTCCAGCCTGTGGACCCCTATTAGGTCTATTTCTTAAATCATACTTCTTTGCTAGCTGTTGAAACATTTGAACTTCTTCAACACCAACTTCTTCCTCATCTAAAGGGCCATTATCATTCTCATTTTCTTCATTAAATAGTTGGGAGATTTCATCTTCATTCAACACCTGCTCTGCCTCATCATCTGGACTAGACACTTCTTCCGGTTCATTTTCCTCACCCTTTAGGAATGGACCATGATTAAGTACCAGTACTAGAGAATCATAAGGGTTCGAAGGTACAATTTCTTGCCCAGTAGAATTATTTTCCACTTCATACTAAAAGATAGAAGTTTAAGTCTAAAATTTAGCATAGTCTAACTCAGAGTGTTGACTTGTTTTATGGAGTCTACACCATCTAGACAAAGCTACTTCTACTAGGTATACACCATTTGGAGGTTTCTCTTGAGTAGCAGGTTGATCCAAAGGAGTAGGAATCCCTCCATTATTAGGCCTAGTATTCCAAGATCTATTTTGCCTAGGTTGTTGCCCCCTGTCAAATCCTTGTCCACCTTATTGGTTTCTATCAAAATTCTGACTGGAGCCTTGTCTTCTATCAAAATTCTGACCAGAACCCTGCCCTCTATCATAACCTTGATTCCTGTCAAAGTATTGACCTCTTTCAAAATTCCTGTTTTCCATGCCATAGTTGGATTGTATATTCTTTCGAGCAGCCTGAAGCTGGGTATTCTGATTTTTCAAATAAGTTACCTTTGTATTCAACCTCTTCACTTGTTCAGACAATTCATCCAACCTCTCATTATCCAGGGTGTTAGGTGGTATCAGATTACCTCCAGAAGGATATCCAGGTATATTCCCAAAGCGAACAACCTGATTCAAGACTTCCGAATTTTGCAAATATGTAGGGAAACTAGCTTGTTGCTGCTGTAAGGGTTGATTAACTCTCTGCTAAGGATAAGAAGTTGTAGGTTGATCTTGATTTAGAAGTGGATGTGGACAAGGAACCAAAGGTAGTGACGGTACATGATTCATTATTGGATCATGAATGGTCAAGGCTTGATTAAGGGCTTGGATTTGTCCAGGGTGAGAAACAGGTCCCAAGGATGGCAAAGGTCCTGATAAATGTTTTCTTAAGTTTGTGCTAACTTTCACTACCTCCGCATATGCAGTGAGAAAATTATTTGGAGGATTGGTCCTTTGTTTCAGGAAGGTGGTTGTAAGGCTATCCAAGGCCTCAAGGTATATCTCCAAAGCATTATTCTCATTTCTAACATAAGGTGCTTGGAGTCTGGTATATGCTCGATGAAACCTATCATTGAATGATCCTATGGGCTCATTAATCTCTTTTTTTACCCTAGTAAAATATAAGTATAACTCATTAGCACTGATGGGAATCTTGAACTTTTATAGGAATGCAGCTTCCAACTCAGTCCAATTATGGATGGAAACAGCAGGTAGGTGATTATACCAGTAAAAGGCTTCTTCTCCTAGAGAATAAGGGAACATTCTACATGCAACATCCTCATGGTTAATCCCTCTATCTCTCAAACAAGTCTGGAAAATCCTAATATGCTCTTCTGTCGTTCTGTTGGGGTCATGAGTATGAAACTTAGAGCAGAAATGCTCAAGATTTTTGGGCATAACATTGTAATTATTGAAAATCAATGGGGATGGATTAGTAGCAAGAAAAGCCATTGGTGGAAGTGGGGGTGGTAATGGTTGATTTATGATTGGTTGTGGTTGTGGAATAGGAATCCCCTCATAGTCAGATGAAGATGAGGATGATGGAAGTGGATGAACTAATGATGATTCCTCCCCTCTTCTGGTCCTTCTTGACCTAGTAGGGGCTTGTAATTCTTGAAATTATTCCTCTCCTGGAGTGGATCTAGTTCTTCTTCTAAGTCTCTCAGGAGAGATGGCATTTAAGAAATGCTCTAGCTTGCTTGTTTAAAGGCCCTCCTTCTAGTTCCAATCTGTTGATGGTGTTTTCTGCACAGCAACAACTTAGACATAATATAATATCCTATCTCTCTTGAAAGGAAAATCTCTGTGGGAAAAGAGATAACCCCAAGGTCTCTAATGTCAGGTCTTGACAAAGCAGTAAAACAACTCAGTGATAAATGTGAAAATGCTGGTAATCACAATGGGACCTTACTACAAGCAATACTGGATTTTGAACCTTATCAAATATAGACACTAAATTGATACTTTGAAACTTGATTGGAACCCTGATAATAAATAAATAGCAAAAGATAAAGGTTTCAGAGATAATCTTAAAACTACTTTTAACCCTAAGATTGAAAATGCAAAAGGATAAAATACTTAAAATGGACCGATCTCTCACAAACTATTTTCTGCTTGACCTAGATGAATCTGTAAGTCCACATAAATAGTGCAATCTTCTAATGTATTTAAATATTTTCAAATCATAAACATTCATTCAGTCAATCCTATAGCAAACGAGGTGAATAAACCTTCACAATTGAACTAAGCATAAATATAAGTCTAGGCTAACTTTGCAAAGCAGCTAAAAATCAACTAACTAGAAAAAGTATGGACTAGAGATCGTTGCAAACATTCCAAACATGAAACCCTATGCATTACCAAATCATTTAACCATAAATATTAAGGAATTTGAATGATAGAATAATAAGAACCATGCCAGATGAGATTCCAGAAGATAGATACCAAAAACAATATCCCTCTTATATTAAATCATCCAAAAATAGCAGCGATTCCAGTTTTCTGTTACATCATTTGCTTGAAAATAAACCCTAACTTGCTCTAATATCACTTAACTATTTCTCTCCTAATCTACCTATCCTTCTATATCTATTTTCTAATCTCTCTATCTTTCAAATGAGGCAACATGCCCTCTTTTATAGAGAATCCATAAGATAGGTCAGCCCAAATTTTAATTTACAATAAAAACATGACCTACAAGAGGTCAGCCTGAAAGATATTCGAACATATGAAATGTGCCACTGGCACCAATTTCATCCAAAACTGCCAAGGTAACAAAAGGTCGGCCCAATACATGTGAATTAATCAGAAGCACAAATATCAATGTAACTCTATATAATCACTCCCCATCCTTGTCCTTAGCTTTATCTTCTTCACCATGTACGACCAACAGGACCCTATCCAGCTCAGCAACAGGTGGCACAGGAAAAACCCTAATATTTCTCTCAAGAGTCTTGATATCTTCTCTTGCCTGCCTAACTGTACTATCCCAATCAGTTTTGCTGGTCAAATACCTATCAATTACTGCAATATAAGTTGTAGCATCATCCAACTGATGTTAAGTAATTGGCCCTTCACTGACTGGAGAATATACATCCCTCCACCATTCTCTAAGTTGCTCCAAACTGAGATGCTTTGGAGAAAACTTCTTCCTTCCAGTCATGACCTCAAAGAATGAAATGCACCTCTCATTGAACACTAGTCAGAGCATCCTCAATCTGCCTCGCCTATTTGTGGGTCTTTTTCAAGGCCTTCTGCCTCATTTGTAGGATTTCAAACCATTCCCAAGGTTCGAAAACTCTTGAAAAAGGAATAATCTTGCACTATACTAATTTGTCTTCAGTAAACCCCATGATTGTTGTAGTCTTCTGCAGTAGGAGGTTGGTATCCACATTATCCTATGCCAATGCAGCCTTCAACCAATCAATCGACCTCAATGCATCCCCTCCAGTGGATAATATGCCCTTAATGGCTTCATCTCCCTTAGCTTGAACACCTTGCAACTAGGTAACTGCAGCATGTGAGGTACCCTTCATCTTTTCTAATTCATAAATTGTCTCCTGGGGTAGGAATCCTATAGTAGAGGAGGAGCCAATAGCTTGCAATGGTTTCATCAGTTCCTGCAAGTATTTCCTTAGTTTTTCATTTTCGTTCTCCAGCTCATGTCTAGTTTGTATTGCTTTCTTCAATCTCCCCACAATCACTGCACTTAAACCCTCATACTCCTTAATATCCTGCTCAATAGTAGCATTTTCCAAATCAGCAGTCTACACATTATAGTCCTGGGTAGTCACATTATCCCTATCTTCATTTGGAACAGGGGTAGTAATATGGGCCACCTGGTTACCTGATCCATCCCTCTCAATTCGGGATACAACCCTTGCCTTATTTTTGGTCTTTTCCCTCTCTACATTAGCCATGAGGGCATCCCAATTGAGAGGAGCATCCTCTACTATTACCATTTTTCTCTTTAATTCCCTTTCAAGCCAATCCAGAATAGTAGACTCAGTAGGCACTATATCTTGTTTATCTTGTTCTTTCTCCTGCTGATCACTAGTTACATCTTTCTCAACACTTGAAATTTTAGGAAAATCCACCGTTGGGTTCTCTTCTTGTTGTACCTACTCTTCCACAACCACCTTCACTGGTGAGGGGGGCCTAGCTGGTATTTCCTCCTCTTTTTGAGGAGACTTGTCTACTTGTTCTTTTGTAGGAGAGTCTGCATATACCATCAAGGGAGACTGAACCACCCTATCAATTTTTGCCTCTACATTAAAGAGGTCTCCTTCTTGGAACTCTTCTTCACCCAAATTCTTAGGACTTTCATCTTGTTTTTGTTCTCCTCGTATGCTACCAACATCTTGAGGAATGGAGGGACCAACTTGTTCAGCAACAAGGACACTTACTGAAAGATGCTCTTTGGCTACAATATCCCTTGGGGAAGGAGTTGATCTCCTCATATAAACTTGTGTCCTTTCCCCTGAGCTTTCCACCTCTACCATTGGTGGCTCAATTTTCCTGTCAGCCTTAGGGATTTCCTCCACTTTCTGGGATGTCCTTGTAATTCTTCTCTTGTTCATCAATGCATGAACACTTTCAACCTCCTCTTCCTCTTGGTTCTTCCCAACTTCCTTCTTAGAGGCATGCTTCCTCTTCTTGGAAACAGGCCTCCTTTGTTTTCCTACTTCTGCAGCCTTTTCAGATTCCACCTCCCTTAGTTGGATTCTGAAAGGAGAATTCACTTTCTCCTTGCCCTTTTGATTTGCTTGAAGTGAATCCTGAGAAGTAGAATGAGACTGCAAGTCTCCCGTCAGCTCATAGGTGCATGGAACACCCTCGCTCTCCAGCTCTAACATTTTGTGCTTCAACCACATTTTGGTATACTTAATCACTAGGGCCATAACTTGATCTAAATCAATCTTTTCCTCTGCTAATCAGTCAACTTCTCCCACTAGTTTATCCTTCACTACCTCATAAACATGACCCTGGATCACATTTCCATCCTCTTCCACTTGATCCAAGATAGCTTTCACATTATATAATCTCACCAAACCCACTAGCAACCTGGAAAACCTCTTCTTTCTCACCTCAAACTCATTGGCAAGTATAATCCAGTAATCCTCAATATGAGCCTTATGGCTATAATCTCCATTGGCCTTCTTTTGAGCCTCGCTAGTAACATCAAACCTTGCTCTCTTAGAATGAAAAGAAAGCCCAAGAGTACCCATCTCCTCCTCCGAAGCATGAGCAGACTCAATGGAGGCACAAACTTCACCCATTCCTGTCTTCAAAGGGAAATCATTCCCAAAACCTGTCTTATGCATTTCTCCTTTCACAACATTGTCAAAGTCATAAATTTGTCTAGTGACTTCCAATAATACAACATGATCAGTGGGATATCTAGGGAGTTTGTAGGGAGCCCTTTCAAAACCATCAACTATGATATATGAGAAGGTTGGGAACTGGATAAACTAAGCTCCATATCTCCTTATCAACTCTTTTGCCTTATCTGAGATTCTCACATGCTCTGCACCCTAGAGCAGTCTGGTAATGTACGTTGTGAAGGAATCATTCAACCTCTGGTAGCTTCAACCAATCAAGTGCAACTATGGATACACTTCATAGATAGCATCTTGCCCAAAAATACCTCTAGTGCTCAATCTCTTGGATGGATGAAGTTTGGCCAATGAATACACAAGGTAAGAGGTCATAGTGAAAGTCTTGGTCTGGAAGACATTACACAACTGATGATGGATCATATTACTGATAACACCTACCCAATGATAGTTGATCCCTTGTTCCATTCTAGCAATCACATTGAACATCTAGGTTTCAAAAACACATGCACTCTTCAATCCTATCAACGTACTGTGAAGGGTGATGGCATTGTAATACTCCCTCTTGAACTTCAGCCTGAATAGTTGCTTAGGAAACTTAGAGAAATGAGATTTAGGCTTCTCTAGCCAAGAGTTGATCACCTGTTGAGATTTGACAATGTTCTCTTCATAATATTTCTTAGCAACCTCTAGGTTGAAGCCCACCACATGGGACCTATCAGGCATGTCAAAGGTTGCAGCAGTGCCCACAAGATTGAAACCAATAAGAATCCTTCCTTGGGGACTGATTATTCTCTGTGTTCCACTATCATAATTTTTGGCACACTAAAGCACCAACTCGTAGCATTGCACTGTAGGAGGGAAACCTACCACATGAGCCAACCCAGACTCCACCATTCTCCTTGACAACAGAGGAAGGTTTGGTGCTGACATCTCAGCCTTGAATTCCTCGTAATCCCACATGCCTACGTTTGTATCTGTGATCCCTGACCAAATTGAGGTCAACTTACTCTTAGGAATTCTTCTCTTTATATCTAACTTAACCTTTTCTGCATTGGAGATGGCAAAAGCCTCTGCACCGGGAGCGGCTACCTTTCCCTTGCCTCAACTAGCAACATTCTATCCTGGTCCTTCCTACAAACACATAAAAGTAACCACAATTAAATCCATAAGAATCAACAAGTGTAGAAGATCCTTATCTCAAAATTTGGGATTTAAATCCCCTCGCGGATCCTGCACTAGGAAGGATTTTTGGGAAAATCTGGACCAGGCGGATTCCAGTGAGCCAAACATACAAAATCCCACGATATCATTTAAATCATCAAATTAATCAAGGAAAAAGCATTGAGAATACTTAGCATAAGCTTCTTAAATAAATCAAATAGATTACCAAGAAACCCATATTTTATAACCATCAAATTCAACATTTCTCAAAAAACACCCGAAAGAATTCGCCGAAGATGAATTCTGGCAAAATCAACAATAGTTATAACTAACTCAGGGAAAATGAAGAGATGCGGACAATTCGGGAAAATTCGGATGGAACAGATTTTGGAAAAATCTAGATATAACAGTATCAAAGTTCAAAATTGGTAAAACGACCTGACCACGGAGCTCGGGAAAATCTGGATGGAATGGATTTTAGTGAAACCAAATGAAATCCGGCAGAAAGTGATAAAAGAGGAGGGGATAGAAAATTCGGGGAAATCTAGGGGAAGCAGAATTCAGCAAAGACCTCAAAAACCTGAACTTGTCTACATCTTTTCTATTTTCACCAAATAGATTCAAATCACTCTAGATCTAGGCCAGAACTCTGAAACCAACTCAACTTAGGACCCTGATGAATAAAATGTGAACTAAGGACACTCTTCATAGAAATTTGAAGAGGATTGGCCATGCCCTAGGTCAAGAACCCTAAATGTCTTCCATGAAAGAACAGACGACTCGCTTATACACCAAAATGGAGAGTATGAAACCACAACAAGCCAACACCCAAATAAGAAGCAACACCAGACTAAAACACAAACATCTAATCAATAAAAAAGGACTGGTGTACAAAATGAAAACCCCAAAACGCCTAATGATGATGCACACCCAGAGGAATCAAGAAACCACAAAGGAATCCCCAAGCAAACAAGAAAAGCCATTGAAACCAATAGAGAAAAGGGCACATCTACATACTATGGAAATGAAAAGGTTGAAATTGGTGAAGTCGAGATATAACCGCTCAATGCAAATCGGATACAGCCCACGCATAGGAAATGCAAATGCATAGTCCAAATGGCCTCAAAAATCCAGATATCTAGCAAACACCAAGAACCTCAAGACACAAGCTCAAATGATAGCAAATGCACAAACTCAAATGATTAATTACTTCTCAAAGAATCAATATATCAAACCCCCAAGACCTCTGCACAAACACCATTAATGCATTCGACAAGACAACCATGGCCACAAAAGACTTTAAAGGATTCCACACTGCCACAGACTTCGTGGAAATCCGAGATGCGCGGACTTTCCCAAAAGCAGTGCAATAAGTAGTAATTTCGAACATTGGGAGGAAACTGGGAGAATCCGGCTCAGGCGGATTTTCCTGAAAATAGTGAAAAACCCAAGATAAAGCCAAAACTTCATATTTTCAATATAGTTCAAAAGAATGCCACTTCAATTGAAAAAATGGACATTAAAGCACAAACCCAAGCAAGCAAAAACCCCTAGAAAAGAAGGGCCAAAACACCAAAAGTGAAAAAAGAGGGTCCCCACTACCAGTGGGGCGTGTGTGCAAAAAATTGCACAACAATATCAACAAATGCAATATTAACTACCTATTCTTGCATGCCTATTCTATCTCGTCAATGTACTGACACCAGTCTATCATGTACGTCTCAACCTTATTGCATATCATTTTTCCTTAAAAACCATCTTGTCACATTTATTACTTAACTAAGTAATGATGCGCCCATTTGTACGTTCAAAACAAATTATATTTGGCTTATAAAACAATCATAATTTAATCCCTTAAGTAAAATTTATAAACTATAATTAATGTACTATGGACTTCAAAAAATGCCTAGCGATATAAATGCTTACCTATCAATTATGAAAAATTCAAATGATGGTGAATAATGATAGTATGTGCCCACTTCATCTATGTGATCTACAACAAACTTGATCTTAATAAAATCCACATTAATAAAATGCAAAACACATTGAGATCAACCCTTGTGGGATCCCACTGTAGACACATAAAAATGGCCTAGAACCACAAACCACATTCTTCTATATCATGCTTCATCTCAACATAATTAAAATATTTAATTATGTCCTATAGTCCAATGTCAACTATTAATTAAATAATTCTTAATTATTTAATTAATTCATGTCTTTTAGTCCTCTCGACTATTTAAATAAATAAATTACATTTATTATTTAAATACGTTGCTAATTTCTCTTGTCACCCTATAATTAAATTAATTCCTAAATTTCTTTAACTATCCCTTGTCCATTATTTCCTCCTGAGTATTTAAATAAATAAACTTTATTTATTTATTTAATACGTCATTAATTATTTATGTCTACTCATAATTAAATAAATTCCTATTATTTATTTAATTATTATCCTCTCCAACTTTCTTTCTAATTTTCAATAAAATCATTTATTTAAAATCACCCACTTTCTAATTTTCCTCCACAATTAAATAATTTTAATTATTTAATTGTCTTATTGATTTTCTTTCTAAATTTAAATAAAAGAATTTTATTTAAATTGGCAACTTCCCTCTTTCTAAGTAAATAATTTTAAATTAGTATTATTTACTGTCACATGAATTCACCATTTTGGAATTAATTTAAAATATTAATTTCAGAATAACATTTCTCTCCACAAAGTAAGTTATTTCTAACATGACTTGATTTTTTATCTCATCCTTTTTCTACTTGCTAAATCTCATCTCACTGTCACAACTAATCTCATTCCTTGATTTAATTTCTTAAATTAAATCTTTTCCACTCAATTTGAATTTCATCCTAGAGTTGCCCTAGCCCTAATTAAGGGGTTGTTATTTTGAATCTTGACCACAGATTTTATGGCACTTATCAATCTTTAATCTCATTTGTCCATACAAAATTTCATTTTCTATAAAATATCAATTTTGTCTTCATTTCAAGATCTCTTAATTTCACTTCTTATTATCTCTTAATTATTCTTCTTCTTCGCTTCTTTCTTTTTTATCTAACATTGTCTTTTGCAGATTTTCTTATTGCATGTAGGATTAATCTTCTCTTGCATAATCTTTAATAAATCCTTCAACACTTGCTAGGTCATGTCATAAAATTAATTTGCTCACACAAAATCTAAGGGCTTCCACATATTGCAACAAATAGAGAAGGTGCAAGGAAGGTGATTCATGGAGGTTGAAGACATTTGGTGAGATCTTTCCATTAGTTTTTGTTGTTTCCTCCTTTGTTCTTTCTTTCTTACTTAGGTTTATTTGTTTATGCATCTAATCATGTTGAACCTGAATAATTACCCTATGTTACATTAGTGAACCCGACAAGTTTCTTTAACATGTTTTTGCAAGTTTTTGTACGACTTTCATTTTTTTTTTGTAGGTACAGGTACAAAACGCTGTATTTGAGAGGTTATGCAACTCAAACACTCTGTCATGCTATATTTGACTTCTCTTGCGACATATTTTCTCTGTCGTGCCACACTTGATAGTCCCAACAACACATCTGACCTATTGCAACGCATTTTCCAGCTTCCAAACTGCAAATGTTGTACCGAGTCGCATTTGACCTATTGTGATGCAACTAATTGGTAAAGAAAAAGCGTTTTTGTTTTCTCTTTTTCAAATTTTGTTAGATTCTTATAATTCTAGATTAAACATTTTGGGTTACTAATTTTTTTCTTGTAGCATGTGTCAAGCTGGAGTCTAACCTAATATGCTTGATTGTTTTTTCTTTCATTTCACAACTTGCTTAATTGTTTCTTTCATTTTATTTCACAACTTGCATTTAATTCATGGGATAAAATGAACAAACATGCAAGTGCATAAGGCTAAAAATAACAATACACTTTGCTTTACATGGGTTTAAAATTAACTCTTAGTTAGAAAATACTACAAACGGTTAAAATAAACCCCTTTGTTTGCAAAACACTACAAATGGATAAAATGAACACCATATATTTTCTGTTTGTACACATTTGTTTTTGGGTTTAAAATGAACACCATGCGAGTGTGAGTTTGCATATTCATGTTCTCTCTCTTTGTTTCTAAACAAAGATTGATTGAACTATGAATATGTTGGCTCGCTTTTGTTAAGCCTTAGATCTTGGGCTTGCTTTGGTGGGAAAAAGTACTCACCCCAAAGAAACTCAAATCGAGAATGAACTAAAGCCAAGCGACACCCAACCGGTATATAAATTTGAATGTTAAGGAAAGCTTAGCATTATAGAACTTCCTGCGGACCAACAATTGACTCCCCAAGTACCCTTGTAGTCCATCAAAACCTGTAGAGCGTAACCTTTGCAAACTGGGATGATAATGCCTCTCATGTGGCCTTTTGAACAGGTGCCTGAAATAAATCCTTTGTGTTAGAAAACCAAAAACCCTCTATTCTTTGGTGCAACAATGGTCATTGCCAAGGCACCTACACCTGCACAGTTCTTAGTAGAAATGATCAATATGCCATGGGAGTTTCATGGAGATTGGAAGCTTGGTTGCCCTGAGAAGTGATTGCACTATAAGGGAGAGCCCGTGGGGCCAAACTTCTAAATTCATTCACTAAGGATATGCGGCTAGTGGGATCCATATGAATACTATCCATGCAGCCTTAGGATTTTTGTCAATGTCTTCAATGTGGTTGATTTTTCATTTTTTGTCCAACACCATGTGTTTGCCAACTATTTTCAAACAAACTCAATGAATGAACATCAAACTTGCCTAAATCTAAAACTAATTGGTCAAACTGTTGAAATTTATTCCGAGCCGCAATCGTCCTGTCAAACCACAATTGCTCATTTTTGAATCGCAATCGCTTTGTTGAGCCGCATTCACAATTTTAAACACCGCATTCATCATATTTCACCGTAATTGCCTATTCCTGAGTCACATCTACTCTGTCAAGCCACAATAGCCAATTGAAATGCTGTAATTTCCTGTCATTCAACGCATTTGCTTTACTAAACACCGCAATTGTTGTTGCACTATATTTTCAATCCTAAACGCTGCATTTCCCATTTTGCACAATACCTGCTAAAACCTGCAATGTATCTGCCATATTTCAATGCATTTTCCAGAATCAGAGATGCATCTGACTGCTCTACTATGAATTTGTCTTCCTGCAATGCAATTGCTTCTTGTAACAACGCATTTTCTTGTCAACTCAAAAAACATTATTATTGTTGGAAACCTGAGACCAAACATTTGAAAACAGATTTTCCTTGCATTTTTTTTCTAGCAGTCTTTGTCCAAAACCAGGAGAACACTTGTCTGAGTCATTCTTTTTTGTATTTATAGTTTGCATTTAGCTTGCAATCCATCCATCATCACATTCAACATAGGAAAATTCTTAAGTCCTCAATTTTGCACACTTTGGGATAGGAAAACTTTCCTTACTTTGTCAAACCTTTATCTCAAAAGTAAATTGTCATTGGACCAAGTCAAACAAATCAATCCTTAGCCATTGTCCTTTGGTGAGCTATTTCCAACTCATAAGTATAGTGTGGAAATCTCACCTTGTCATTTTGTCATCTTGTCCTTCAAACTAGTCCTTTGACAACCCAAATTGAGATAGTGGACAAACTTTGAATGGTTAGTAACCCTTTCCTAGAAATCTTTTGACATAAGACACTCATTTTGGTCTTCATTACCACTTTGCATTTGACATTCATTTTCTTCCGCATTATCACTTTGAATAGTCTTAGTCTCATTCCATCCACCATCATGTCTTCAAGCCACTATGACATGCTTTCTAGTTGAATTGAATGCTAATTCAATAGTAATGGTCAAGCACAACTAGCTAGGGACTTCAAAACACTATACCTCCAATCCAAGTCCAAATTTACAACCCCTAGTCCTCCATCCATCTATCCCTCTTACCAACAACCCATAAGTTCTGGTCCTCTATCCATCTACTATCAAGAGTCCCCTAACACCATCCATGACACTAAGTCACAAAAAAATTCCATTAGTCATACCCATTCTAACCTTGACAAGGGAAATCAACCATCCATCAATCCTAGTCCTTCATACACTCATCCTTTCCAAGTCTCCTCATCATATCCTAATCCTCCATCCACATCATATCCTAGTCTTCCATTCATGCCATATCCTTGTCATACATTCATGTCCTATCCTAGCCCATCACCCCTCAACCAAGTCCAAACCTCCACATCCTATCCTAATCCATCATACACCAATCCATTCCAAGACACTCCAGCTCAAAATATATTTGGTCATGAAAGAAAATCTAGTCATAGTCTCCAAAGTCCCATCCCATTTCATAAAATTGAGGATACATGTCAAGAGGCAAGTCCAAATCATGACATCATAATGTCACTGTCATGTCAAGATCAAAGTAGTCCATTCCATGACCCCATCTTTACATCCATTCAAGAAGTCCTCGACAATCATGGGATACCAAATACACCTATCCTTGCTCAAGATTCCATCCACAACCATGTCATTCAAGATGACCCTATCCTTGGTCAAGATCCTATTTCCAATCATAACATTCAAAATGAACCCATCTTTGATCAAGACACTATCTTTGATCAAGAAGTCCAAAATGATCCACTCCTTGGCCTTTATGCTAGTCACGATCAAACACTTGAGGATGACCCTATAAAAAGTTTGGATATTGACACTTCCAAAAGTGGGACACTTGCCTCCATGGGACACATAAATGATCTACCACTAGAACAAGAGTCTCCTAGCATGGACATATTTGCAAATGATCAAGCTATAGCTGAATTCAGTGGGCTCTATGAAAATGACCATGAAGATGGTTTTGACATAGACTTGGAAGAACCAATAGAATCACAAGAGTCTGACATGTCACCAAATCAGACTGAAGATAATAATCATAAATCTATCCAACATGTCAATGAAGCTACAACATCCTATCAATTAGGGTCATCTATCTTTTTTAGAGTAGGCTTTCTTATAGATGAGAAGATTTCAAGCATTAATTTCCACAATAAGGATGGGTTAGCATCTTTCTTCCAAAATAAAAAGTACCCCATCGTAAAAAGAATTTGTCAAAACATGTACTATCGGGGAAAAGGATTAGGCCTACACAAGCAAGGAATTTTGGAACCCATACAAGTTCAAGCACATTACGGACATCAAGGTCTTGGCTACTCCTCAGTTGGAAAATCAAATGATGTTAGTGGTCCCTCCTTGATATTGGGGGAAAATTTATCTAATACAAATGTCAAAATGGGTGTCATGAGTAGTCCTTGTCATAAGATTGTTGCCAACACCCCTTCCCTCCACACCCCAAACCATCATTACATCATGAATAAACCTTCCATTTGGAACCAACAAAAGTATTACAAATCCAAAATCCAAAATCAAATGTCAAAGGCCAGGGAATCAATCAAAAATACAAGTGGACAAATGAAGCTAAAATGGATCCCAAAACAAAATGGGTCAAGTCAAGAAAAGAATCTATCAGGCAAAGAAAATATGCCAAATCTAAAATTCAATCAAAATGTGGAGCCACAACACAAGAGGACTCCCACATATAATACATGTCCACCTCCTTCAAAATGGCCATCAAGCAAGACATATAAAATTTTTGGTTCCAAACACTATCCTAATCAAAATTCCAAACTCTGCCATCCAACCCCCAAAGTTTGGAAAATTAAAAGTGATACATCCAAATGTCCAACCAACCTGTTCACATCTACCATCACCCATCATAATCCTACATCCTCCTTAAATTCCAAACATCCCATGTCACAAATCCATTGCATCTTGGCAGCAACTTTCTACCACAAGGACTCTTATGGCACTCTATTGTGATGTGAATATTTTGCTAAGGCCAACTCTAGTATAAAAAAGGATCACAATGAAATCAATCAATTGTATGCAAGTTTTATCATCCAAACAAGGCAACTACTTTAGAAAGGTCATTATTGGCATGCCATGGCACCAATCTTGACATCAGCACCGTAAAAGGCTTTAGTACATTCAGTGGTCATCTAAAGCATCAAGGTTATCCGGCAAAATGCAAAAATATAAAAATATTAAAAAATGAAAATAAATCGCCACCTTGATGAAACCTGGCAAACAGGCATCTTGGTGACACAAAAAAAAATCAAAAATTCCAAAAAAAATAGTAAAGAGAAAATTTTCGTCCAATAGTGAAAACCATTTTTATGGCGCTTTGGATAAGTACCATGATGAAAACCTAGAAAACAAGCATCATGTTTAAAATAAATCATCTATATGGACCATTACACTTGGGAGCAAGTCATCTCATCTCCCATTCCCTTCACATGGAATTTCCTATGACATTTTCATCTATCCATCTAAACCGTATCACTTTCCATCCATTTTCCCACCAACTTTGATCTTGATAAGGAATATAGTACAAAGATAAGTCATGATTTGGGGAAAAAAATTGGCATGTCTATATTTTGGTCATACCTTATTCATTGAATATCATGGCATTACCTTCATAGCCTCCTTTTCACTATGCGACATCGTCCTTGGAGACCATATGATAATTCTCCTAGTCTAGGCCATCCATTGTCCTTTTATACCTATCACCCATCTTGGTTTCCCTTGTCAATGGTCTAAAGATCCTTTGTCATCCCATCTAGTCCCAACCAAGTCATTCCAAATGCAACAATATGACAAACTAGCACATTATCCAAAATGTTCCTTGGCTTTGTCCCTGACCCTGTTGTAGACTTTTATCCTCTTCTCATATCATTACCATCCTCACGTTGTTTTGGGATGTGTCCTTCCCATGTCAAACAACGTTGTCATTATCATCATCATCTATCAATTGGTATTCATCTTGACTAGTAGAAAAATCATGGTTGTCCTTGGATTCATGTGCATCGGCATCATTCACATGCATTTGTCACAATTTTCATAAAATAGCAAAACATCATTAAAAAAAAAAAAGGTCTCCAAAGAAATAGAAAAATGTCCTAAAGAAAACACAAAAACATCCAAATCAATGTCAAAATCCCAAAAACAAATTCAAAGTCATTCATATCTTGTCAAGTCTGTCCAATCAGTTAGTCTTTGTCATCTATCTAAACTACATTGTCTCTGCGCATTTTCTATGTAGGCAAGATTCATCTTTAAATGCCCGAGACATTAGGTCAGTCCTTTTAGGTTTGTCAAAATAAAATCATAAGTCACACATGGTCACATCAATCAAATCAAGCAGACATAGCCACACTCGACACAAGACAGTCATTCAAAACATTAACGTCGAAAATTGGTCAAAATCAAGGCAACATAAGCCAACCAATCATGTAGTCAAAATCAGTCAACTTGTCAAAACTTTGGTCAAAATGTCAATCTCTTCACTTTTTAGTCCTCTTCAAGATATGTCCATCTTGGATTTGGGCCTCGTCAAAATTTCATTTTCCCTATCAAGATGTGTCCTTCCTAACTTTAGGCACTATCAAACTGTCAAAACTGTCAAACAATCAAACAATTAATCTTCGACAAACAAACATTGGCAATACAATTAAATGGCTATTAATTTTTGGCTATTTTGTCTTATCTTTTTATTGACTTGTCTTTTTGTCATGTTACTAGCTACCTTGAGGATGTCCCATGAAGGATTTAGAGGTGCGATGATGTCTCATGACCTATTCTATTTTTCTTTGACTATTGTCTGTGGATTGTCTTTACAAAAAGACTAGGGAAAATTGGCCTCTAGTATGAGTTAGGACATTCCTTGTCTGTGATTTTTTTTCTTGCAAGTGGATGACCTTGCACACCTTGGTCTATGTCATACCCTCATGTTTTTGGTCCATTTGTGTCATTTTTACTGCCCAATGATGATTCGAGCAACACTTATTAGTACTCTAGAAAACGTTGAAAGATTATAACATGCATTTCTTTTTCCAGATTAACTTGCATCTCCTTCCCCATATTGGCATCCATGTCTTCTATCCTAACATTCTGTAAGACCCCTCCATTTTTCTCTTTTGATCGAACAGTGTTCTGTTGGTTATGCCTTATTTTCTGTTAGTCCTTTGACTTTGGAACTCAGTTGCTATTTGATTGCTATCTGTTAAGCGATGTGAATGTTATATTGATGTGATGGTATTTGATCTTGATGTTATCATTATGGAATGCTTTGGATTAGCATAGTGGGTATTTGAATTAATGGTTTTTAATACTTTTGATTAAAATAATGATGTTAGATTCATTAGTTGGTAATACTGTATTGGTGGAGGGGATAGTATCTCATCACTCGCTTGTGAGCGCCCTACGATTTCGTGATTTCCTCTTCACGGTGTGTTTTAATTATGACATATTTATGCATGTGGATATACTCTTTGTTCACAAGTTCAAGCATGTCCATTTCTCAATGGTATTCAATTGGGAGATAGTAGCTAGGTTTTTCATGCCAAGTCATCACCCTAGTCATAGTGTGTCATCAGGTCTTAGTCGAGTTGTGTTGCTTTGAATATTGTTCCCTCTCTTCGATTATTTAATTACAAGTTGAAAAGGGTAATTAAATGGCTTTATGTATTTAAGTGGCTAATTAAATTAATCTGGTAATGATGTTAGAAATGTTATTTAATATTTTAATTAATTTAATTTAATTAATAAAATGATTTAATCTTGGATTAAATTAATTTTATTGATTAATTAAATTGATGATGTTTAAATCGAATAAGTATTTCATTGTGAAATTATGGATTTAATGATTGAAATTGAAAGGATTAAATTGGAAATTTAGAAAAAAGAATTGAAATTGCATTTTTATAAAAGTTTGAATTCAAAAATTGAAAAAAAGAGATATTTTGAGATATTTGAGATATTTTCCATTTTCTGTTTTCAGAAATTAGTGAGGGTGGTTGCATGATATTTTAGAATTTTCTTCATAAGTTTTTTGGGGGAACAAGTTGGAGAAAATTGACAATAGAGGAGAGGAGGAAGAATTTTTCATTTTGTGGGTTTGGATTGAATCTGAGGAAATTGTTGATTTGATGAGGGAATCCAAGCAAGGATTTGTGCACCATCTAAATCTCCTTGCAAACTCAAGAAAAAAAAAAAACACCAAGTTCTTTCATTAGTTTTTCATTTTGGAAGGATTTACAGTTTATTATGCTATTTGGAAAAGGTTAAACTCTATCTGTGGTTGCAAGAAATACTCATGTTAAAACTTGCTTCAAATTGAAAACCTTTATTTATATATGATCTTTCTCAAAAAAATAAAAATAAAATGATGTTCTTGAATGAAAATGGGTATTTTATGATTGGTTTTTCCAACTGATTCTGGAAAATTCTTTTTTGAAAATATATAATATATATATATGTATGGCATACATATATATATATATATATATATATATATATATATATATTTATATATATATATATATATTATTTTTGGGTACTGTCAAAATGATGTTAAAATTCGACCCCTAGCCAAAATCATAGATTTATTTTGTCTGTAGGGGTATTCATTGGAATGTTTTTTTTTTTGTATAAAATAAAATTTAATAAAAAAAATTATTTGTGGGGGGGCTGGGGGTTCACCCCCACTGCACCTCCCATGGGAGGTGAGTGGGGGGGACCTGTGCCCAGCGCGACCCCCACAGACCTCCCGCAGACGCTCACCAGTGGTAAGGTGGTTTTTTACATAGCCACCGCCACCATCGTCGGTGGTCGGCTATGCTGTGCACAGCACCACCGGAGATGGTGGCCGACTGTGTATGCAACCACCACCACCGATGACGATGCCCTTACCAGTAGTGTTGGTTGTGCTTTGCATAGTCGGCAGAAACCTATGCATGCGGCCCTAACCCTCATGCATGCGCGGCCCGAGAGAGAAACACGTGATTTTTTAAAAAGTTTAACTTTTTATTAAATAAAATAAAATATATATTTTAATATTTTATTATTATAGTTTTATGATATTAAAATATTAATATATATAAGATATTCAAATATATATATATTAATATTTAATATTATATTATATAATATAAAAAATATTAACATATATAAATATTAAATAATTTAATATATGTATATAGTTGAATTATTAAAGTATTGATTAAACAATGTCATGTTTTAATATATTGGAGAAATTTTAGATTAATGTAAAATAGTTTAATTGATGAAATTTATTTTAGAATAATGTATTTGAAAGGGAAATTATTGGATTTATAAATAATGTGTTTATTAGCAAGATCATTGGATTTCTTTAAAATGATTTATTTTGCAAAGGAGAAATAGTTATTTTAAAATGTCATGTTTTGAATTGATGAAGTAAATATTATTTAAGAGAAATTAGGGAATTAATATCTGGTTAGATTTTATTCTTTATCTGAAATAGACGTAATTTAATTAGACTTATTTAGGCAATAATTATTGGATGTTATTAACGGAAATGGATTTAATATATCCAAAATTAGTTTATTTCCTCACTATTGCTTTATGTGATTATTTCCTTGGCGTTCATGTTTGGGAAATGGGTTAAGTGTCTTTAATCTGTAAGTCTTCCAGAGGACCCTAGAGGCTGGGGGTTTTCATTTTGGTGATGTCAACTGGTTGTTAATTCCCTTGGGTAGTGCATGAAGTTATGTCTTATTTATTACCCGGTTTCCACGAATGGGGATGTTTTGTGCCTCCTATGGAAGGAGTGGATTATGTGATTTGTGCCTCCTTGTAAGGAGTGGTTTTGTTATTGTTGTTACCTCCAGTGTTTGGAGATGGTTTTATCTTATGTCGCCTCCTGAGAAAGGAGTGGTCGTGTTATCTTGTTTGTTGCACTTTGGTACCCTTGGTGTTTGGATGGTATGTGTGTTGTCAAGTAGAAGAGTGGCTTTTGTAGGGGCCAGAGCCCAAAGAGGTAAACTGGATAACCTTTAGGGGTGGTTTAACAAGTGATAAATAAAACAATACTTAGAAGATTAGGTGGTAATTCTCACTAATCAAGATAATTATGCCTCACTCATAGACACAAGGGCTCGTTTAGACTTGGGATGAGTGGGAAGGCCTGAAATGGCAAGGTCATCTATCTTGTCTATACGAAAGGTATTTGATTCCACATGAGTAAGTATGGGGGCAAGGATTTGGTTGAGGCCACTAGGATAACCCCTAGTGGGGGCAAGAGGCTATCAATATTCTTAGAGGAAAACCCATGACGAGCTGTGTGATGACACTCTATCTAGGACAACCGTCGGTATTTGACTTTATGGGTATGGTTTCCTTAACATACCTGATGTGACCATAGTTGGTATTCAATTATTATGTGCATGGTTCTCTTAACATACTTGATCTGTGTTATATCTGGAAGAAATGTGACCATGTTAGAGTTGTACTTATGTGGTACTAGAGTTGTACTTGAGTTGTACTCATGATGTACTTATGTTGTACTTGTGTGGTACATGTGATTGGTTATTTCAGTTGGTTCAATTTTGTGTTAGCCTGTGTCTAGAGGTAGATGGTCTTGGATAGGATTCCTTGTTACTATCTCCTAGCATGGGGAGTGGGCCTTTGGATTCCACTTGGTTGGGTGGCATGCACCTTAATCCATTGGGTTCTTTCATGTTTGTGTGGATGAGATTTCCAGTTGGAGAGCTCGTGTGATCCAGTTTCATTTCTTGCTCATTTCATTTCAGTTGCTCTTGTGATTTAATACCCCTCATTTGTTATCGAGGTGGAAAGTTGTAATTGTAATTATGCTTATTGGAATTACCTCATTCGGGGAATGAGATTTGTAATATTATTGTTTAATTACGGATAATGAAACTGAAAGTTATCTCTTATGCTTTGATGTAAGATCTAATTGGGAATGTATGTGTTTTATTTCTTAATTTATTGAATGACATGGTTTAAATTAATGTTTTTTGTTGAGGTTCTATATAACCTCTATCTTGTAACCTTAGAGGTTGTTGGCATTGGGTAGTGAACTTTCATGTTAATTGTTCTTTAAAAAAAAAAAATAGTACATTTAAGTAGTTAATTGCAACTTCCTCTAGGGTTGCATGTCGGGGCATTACACATTCATCTTTCTCTCTCTAACATTTCTTCTTGTCCGCATCATTATCATCCTTATACTTTTTTCTTTCATATTTTAGTCCTTTCATCCATTTCGAGAGCCCACTCATATTCTAAGAACCCAAATGTCCTCTCGAAGAGGCATACCGCTACCTCCTCATCATTATCTTTTAAATTTTTAACTATCCTTGTACCTGCACATTTACACAAACGAATTAGTAATAAATGAAGCTGAAAGCTTCTAACAGCACATGATCATTTCTTCATGCTCTTGGTTGTCATGAATTATTGTAGTCATCATTCAAAAAAATCTTCTCTGATTCATCAAGAACAACCGATTAGAATAGATCAGGAGTGATGGTGTTATTATGAAAACTTCAATCATCAAAACTTCCTTCTGATCAGGTACGATCAGGAGCTATTATAAGCTTGATTTAGTTTAATTTTTAATCTTATCAAACATGATGAGAAGCATTATATGTACTTATAAATCATTTCAATTCCTTTTTGACCAAACATGATCAGGAGCTATTTATGAACTATCGAGAACCAATGCTTTATTTTCATTATGATCAAGCATGATCAGGAGCTATTATGAGTTATCACACCTAATCAGGCTCTATCAGAACTATTCATATTTATTCCTAAGAGGATTTTTTTCTCCATTTTTTTCTTTTCTTTTTTCACAAAGTAAACCACCATTTCTGGTTTTCAATTTACTCTATTTATTTGTGGCCATCTATATTGGGTCTAAGGATTGACCATTTCACCTATAGAAGAAAAAAATTCCTTAGTAAAATTCTCAACTCTTTCTTGAAGCTCTATGACAAATTCCTCCTTCAATGTTGGTTTATGATAAAGCTTGAGCCTATGCCCATTTACCAACATTGTTTCTATCTCTCCATCTATAGTAACTAAACAACTCCATTATCAAATACTTGTGCAATCTCATATGGCCCAAGCCATCTGGTGTGTAGTTTCCCTTTAAATTCTTGAAGCCTTGAGTCAAACAATAAATCCCAATCACCTACAGTAAATTGCTTACTATGGATATTTTTATCATGTCATTGCTTCCTTTGGCTTTGAATGATTTTAGTTTGGTGCAAAGCTTCAGTTCTCATTTCATCCAACTTATTCAACTGCATTATCCTATTCTTTTGTGCTTCAGTAAGATCTATCCCCACATTTACAGTTATTCTAAGTGTTTCTAACTCAAAATCAATAGGAAAGATATAAGTTTTTCCATAAACCAACTCATATGGTGAAAATCTAGTAGTTTTTTTCTATGCTGTATTATATGCCCATACAACTTCGGTTAACCTATCAGACCAATCATTCTCTCTAGATGAGATTGTTTTTGTGAGAATATTTTCTAGTTCTTTATTAGTCACCTCTACATGTCCATTTGCTTGGGGATGGTAGGGTGATGATTTCCTATGTTGGACTTGATATCTAGCTAGAAATGCTTGAAACATCAAAGACATGAATGTGGCCCTTGATCTGACACAAGTGCTTTAGGTGATCCATATCTTTGTAGAATTTTTTTGTATATGAAATCTGCAACTTTCTCTTCCTTCACAGCTAGAAATGCTTTGACTTCTTCCCAATTTGTAACATAATCAATACATACGAGTATGTAATGATTTCTCTTTGATAGAGGATCTCTTGGGCCAACGAAATCAGTACCCTATTTTTCAAATGGCTTAAGTGACACTTGTGTTTGTAGTGAAATCTCTATTGATCTTGTAGGTCTCCCCATTCTTTGACACTGATCAAAATGTCTGATATAATAAGATGTATCCCTGGTCGTAGGCCAAAAATAGCCTGCTCCCAAGATTTTATGCACTGTTCTTATGGTGGAATAATTTCCCACTCTTGGTTCATCGTGACATACTCTCAATATATCATATACATTAGTTTCATGCACACATCTCCACATTACATGATTTGGGCACATTTTAAACAAACAACCATTCAAAATGGGAGCTTTCTTTAATTAACCTTTTTTTGTTTTGCTAAAAAATAAGGAAATTTCCCAGTTACTAAGTAAGTTTCAATATAAACAAACTATGGTGACTGAATAGCTATTGAAAATAGATGTTTATCAGGGAATGCATCTTCCATAGGTTCATTATTACCCTACACAACCATTCTTGAAAGAAAGTCATCTACAACATTATCTCTACCTGGCTTATCAACGATGGTTATATCAAACTCTTGTACTAATAAAAACCATCTAATTATACGTCCACCCACAACAAATTTATTCATAAGATAATGAATAGCTGCAAGGTTAGTATGCACAAAAGTCTTATATCCAGTGATATAATGTCATAATCTATTTATAGCAAACACAACCACTAAGAACTCTTTCTTAGTAGTAGTGTAATTTAGTTTTGTTGGATTGAGGTTCTTGCTTACATAATATATAGAATTCATCACTCCACATTCATCCTTCTTCCCAAGAACTGCTCTGATTGCAAAATTGGAAGCATTTGTATTAATGTGAAATAGTTTGCCCCAAACTGGACAAATAATAATGGGTGAAGTTGTTAAAGCTTATTTGATTTGATCAAATGAATCCTAACATGATGAATTCCACAAAAGTTCAAAGTCTTTCTCCAACAAAGTAAAGAGTAGACCTACAATTTTACTGAATCCCTCAATAAACCTTTTGTAATAACCAAAGTGTTTTAAAAAACTCCTTACATATTTTTGACTTTGAGATAGGGTATTTGCAAAATTAGTTTAACTTTCTTTGGGTCTACTTTAATTCCTTATTTTGATACGTGATGACCCAAGACAATTCCTTTTGTCATCATTAGAAAACTCTTCTCATAGTTTAAAGACATCCTATGTTCTTTACATCTATTTAAAAATTTATCTAGACTTTCCAAATACTACTCATAGGTTTTTACATGGACTGTGAAATCATCCATATAAACTTCCACACATGTTGTTAAGTCTACAAAGATAGCAAGGACAACACATTGAAAGATTGAAGGAACATTACATAATAAAAAAGGTAAAAACCTATAAGTGAAGGTACCCCATGGACATGTAAATGTTATTTTATCTTGATCCTCTAAAGCTACCTGAATTTAGTTGTAGCCACTAAACCTATCAAGAAAGGAAAAATAACTACTTCCAAATAAATTGTCCAATATCTTATCTATGAAGGGCAATGGAAAATAATCCCTTTTTGTAGCCTTATTTAGTTCTTTGTAGTCCACACACACCCTCCATTTACCATTTTATTAAGGTACAATGACTAATGGAGAAACCCATTTTCTATCTAAAATAGGATAAATAAATCCTACCTGGAGTAATTTTTGTATCTCTAATTTCACAAAATATCTTAGTGCAGGGTTCATTCTTCTCTGAGGTTGTCTTATGGGTTTGACATCCTCAATATAGATGTGGTGTATACATATGTATGAATGGATTCCTCACATATCCTTATATTCCCAAGCGAAGGATTATGTATTTTTCTCCAAAATTCCTTTTAAACCTTCCTCTTGTTTTACTATTAAGGAATTGTTGATAAGTAGAGGTTTATCCAATTGTACTAGAATTTGTTTTGTCTTTTCCTGAAGATTTGAGGGGTCACCAATTAAAGTGTTCAAAAGGAAAGGATGTGATAGAAGTTGATGAAGTAATCGACTCTCATCAAATTTTGTGATATTTGAAAAAGGACAACAGGGTAGAGTTTCAGAATTACTACATTCTCCCAGATCTTCCTCTTTTATGTCTACAAAATATTGATATTCCTCAACATGCTCTGCCAAGGTCATCATTGTAAGGCCCCTTATTTCCTCATCTTCAAAATTAGGATCATCAATCTAGAGTTGATTATCAAATGTTAGAGAAGGTTTTGTTGGTGGATACAGATTCAATTCCTTCTGTCTAATCCCATTAGAAATAGTCATACTACAAGATCTACAATCAATAAGTGTAGAAGTTGTTGCTTGTAATACCCCTCTGTTTTGTTTCTTGTTCAAGTTGCTTTATGCTATGTTTGGTTGTAGTTACCTTGCTTCTGGATACATTTTGTTATAATGTTTTGACCACTACTATTGAGCGACAACTATTATTGTAGGATGTAGTTATCTGATTATTGTTTCGCATGCATTATGGATTAATGATGTTGTAGAGTTAGCATGAGATATTATTATGAGATTATTGGAATTATGATGGAAGTGTCAGTTTTGATGAGTGTATGGGTGAAGAGGACGATTTTGCATCACTCGCTTGCGAGCGCCCTACGAATCCGTAATTCCTTCTTCACGGTGTGTATTATATGCTGGATATATTGTATGATGTTGTTTACTTGGTTGCAGGATTGCAGGTACATGACATCGACTCCACCTGGCTTGACAGGTTTGAGCATGTCGATCCAACAGTTAAGTTGAATGGGAGATAGTAGCTAGGTAACATGTGTCAAGTCTACACCCTAGCCTTAGTGTGTCGTCAGTTGTGTGTGTCGAGTCATTGTCTGTCTTGTTTTAATGTTATTTATTTCTGAAGGATTATTGATTTGGAAATAGATACTTAGAATAATTGCATTTAAATCATGTTGATAGTTATTTAACTTAAATAATGCAATGTAGATAAAAGTTTATATTTAAATTAATTAGTTATATTTAAATTATTTAATTAATTAAATTTAATCCAAAGGGGTTGAATTTAGTTATTAAATAATTAAATTAATTAATTAAACGTGATGCAAGAGAATGAAAGGAAATAAAAGAATTAGAATTAATTTTGGAATTTAATTCCAACGTGTGGGAATTAAATTAGAAATTGTAATTAAATGTTTATTTGGGAAATTGGTTGCAACTTTGGAAATTAATTTATTATTTGAAATTGCATTTTAAATTGAAAGTGGGTTTTTGAAAAGTGAAATTGAAATTTGAAATTGAAATTGAAATTGAAATTGAAATTGAAATTGAAATTGAAATATCTAATTTGCATGTAATGTGAATTAGGGTTGAATTAAGTATTTTTGATTTATAAGAATACATGTTTTAAATTTAGGGCAGGAAAAGTTTTTAGAAAAAAATACATTTTTACAGCAGGGAAGAAATTTTGGAAAATTTGCACAAAGGTTTGAAGAAAGTTTGATTGTAGAATTGATTGAAGGAAAGATTGTTCGCATTTGTTTGGTTTTGGATTGGATTCATTGGAGGATTGAAGAAAATTCAGGAAATCTTTGGAGGAGGCTTGCATCAAAAATTCATCTCTCCTGTAGCTTTTTGTACCAGGTTTTCCTCTTTGTGTTTTATTGTTCTTGATTATTTTTTTTAAATAGTAGTGATTAAAGATTTGTTTGTTAAATCTGATTTAGAAAACAAACTTGATATTAGAAGAAAATAATTAAATAAATTTACAGCCTTTGCTTGTGAAAATTGTAAAAACCTTAGTTGAATTTAAATTATTTGGAGAAATTGATTTTATTGTTATTGAAATCAAACATAGAGATTGAACAATGCATTTAGAATGTTTTTAGAAAATGAAACTTTCTGTTTATTATCAAAAAAACGGATTTTAAAATCTGCAGTATAGTTATATTTTCATGGTAAAATGGTCTGATTGCGTCACCTATAACTTCACTTTCACAAACTGGGTTTTCAAGACATTTAAAGGGTTTTTGCATTTTGCAATTTTCTAACCCCTGTCAAAAAATCTAAAATACCTAGATCGTAGTTTTTGAGTTATGCTTGAAACATGAGACTACTGTTAAATTATTTTCCCATGGCTGCTTTGAAAATAAAATAATAATAAATTGATATTTATAAATATTAATATTTTATGTATTGTTATTATAATATTAAAATATTATTTAATAATATTTTATATTATAATTTATAATATTAAAGTATTATATTTATTTATATTATTTTTAAATAAAATTTGTATATTAGATTAGTGGAATTAAAATTATAAACATATGGGAAATTATTGTTATTTTAAAATGGCTTGTTAAAGTTTAATTGAAAGAGTCAAATATTTGATTTAAAGAATGCAATATATTATTGAATAGAGATTTAAAATTGGATTGATTAGTGTATATGGAAAATGGATAGAGAAACAATATGTTATTATATTAAAGTGATTGAATGTGTTGAATAGAAAATTGAATAAGATGTAAGATTTGGTTAGGAAATGGAAAGAGTTTACTTGCATGGATTTGTGTCGATTTAAAAGTAAATTAAGAAGTTATTTTATTGATGAAGCAATCAATTATGTTATTTATTAATTTCTATTTAGATTAATTGAATCATTGTGATTGGATTATGAAAAAGATATGGATTTAGTATATCCAAAAGTAGTATCTTCCTCATGCTTATCTTAAAGGATTTAATTCTTTGTATTCAGTAAAGGGAAGTAAGTTTAATTGTTTTAGATTTCCAATAATGAAAAGGGAAATAGGGGTTATGATTATTTTAGATGATCTACTTATCATGTCTTTGACTTTGTCAACACTACCTATTGAATGAGTATGGATTTAGGAAATCCAAATATTAGATTTGATTGATGACTTGAATGCTTTTGTTGCTATGTCGTCAAGTTGCATTGTTGGTTTTGGGATTTAGTGTCAGTCCTAAATTATAAGTCTTCCAGAAGAACTTAAAGGATAAGGGTTGTTGAATCTTTATGCCATCCAGTTGTTTTCCTTGGGTAATGCATGGCGTCTTCTCAGTTTTACCTGATTTTCATGAACGGGGATGTTTGCACCTCCTTGGTTTAGGAGTGGATTATGGGATCCATGTCTCCTTGCTTGGAATGGCCTTATTATGTGGTTCATCTTATTGCCTCCTGTGAAAGGAGTGGACTATGTGTTGTTGCCTCCAAGATGTTGGAGTGAGATATCTTGTACCTCTTGTGAAAGGAGTGGACTATGTGTTGTTGCCTCCAAGATGTTTGGAGTGAGATATTTTGTACCTCCTATGAAAGGAGTGGACTGTGTTGTTTCCTCCAAGATATTTGGAGTGAGTTTTTTTTATTTGTATCCTCCTTGTGTTGGAGTGGATTATGATGCCTAGTTGGTATGCACTTGTGGTTCCCTTGGTGGATTGTTTGGATGTGTGTTGTCGAATAGAAGAGTGGCTTTTGTTAGGTGCCAGAGCCCAAAGAGGTAAACTGGATAACCTTTAGGAGTGATTTAAACAAGTGATAATTAAAATAATGTACTTAGAAGATTAGGATTAACTTCACATTAATCAAGATAATTTAATCCTCACTCATAGACACAAGGGTTTGTTTAGACTTGGGATGAGTGAGAAGGCCTGGAATGGAAAGATCAACTATCTAGTTCTTACGAGAGGTAGTTGATTCCGCATGAGTGAGTATGAGTGTTGGGATTCGGTTGAGGCTACCAGGATTACTTGTGCCAGAGCCTATGAAGAATGCCCAGAGGAGATCTCATGACAAACCTTGCGATGACACTCTATCTATGACAACTGTTGTTAATTGTTTTATGTGTATGGTTATTTGAACATACTTGATCTACTTTATGTCAGTGATGTTGGAGCTGTACTTGTATTGTACTTGATTTGTACTTGTATTGTATTTGATTTGTACTTGTATTGTACTTGAGTTGTACTTGATTCGTACTTGTATGATGAATGAGCTGTACTTGTTAATTCATTTGGCTGGTTATAACAGTATGAGTCAGTTTGAGTCTGCCTTTGGTTAGAGGTAGTAGAATCTTTGTCCATGTTACTTTGTTACTATCTCCTAGCATGGGGGGTGGGCCTTCGGGTACCACATTGGTAGGGTGGAACATGCACCAAAACCGTTGGGTCCCCATCAATCTTCTGTACTTGGTGGCGAGATATCTAGATGGACAGCTCGCGATTCTTGTTGTAATTACTTGCATTGTAATATTTTAACTTATGTATAAGTTATTTTATCCCTCTTTGTAAGAGGTGGAGTTATGTAATTGTAATACATTTGTACTATTGTCTCATTTTGGAATGAGTGATGTAACTATTGAATTAAGTTAATATTTATGAGATTGTATATTGGTTGATTATCTTATTATGTTATGTGGTATTCTTATGATGTATGATGTTTATTTTATACAGTTCATACTGCTATGGTTATATGTATTATGTATGTGTGGGTTTAGGTAATCCTAACCTTGTAGCCTTAGAGGTTGTTGTTAACTAGTAAGTGAATGTGTATGTTAAATGCACTTTATAAAAAAAAAATTGGTTCGCTTATGATGTTAATTGCAACTTCCTTTAAGGTTACTTGGCGGGGCATTACATTACTTACCAAGGTCTCCCTAAAATAATAGGATAACCTATATTTCTCTATTTAGTTTGCAAAATGATGAGATCAACATGATAATCTCAAGTGTCAATAGTGATAATGACATCCTCAAGAATTCCTTCAGGTTTTTTAATTGATTGATCAGTTAATTGTAGAACTATAATTGTTGGCTTAACATTCATAATTCCTATATTTTTAGCTATTTTAGTAGTAATAAAATTAATGACGGATCCCAAATCAATAAGGCTCCTAAATTTCAACACCATTAATGCGAAGGGTAATTATAGGACTTCCTAGATCACCATACTTTTGTGGAATTAACTTTCTTGATAAAATATCAAACAACTTCCTTCCAACTTGAATTGTAGGGGGCAATTTCTTTTTTCTCCTTAGTGTCTTAACACACAAATTTTTGATTATCTGGTTGATTTTAGGTATATCATGAATAGCCCTCAAAAGGGGAATTTCATTTTTTATTAAATTCTTAAGCTCATGAATAATCTAGGGATCACCAGATTATTAATTTTATCAACTTGTTCAACCAATGGTTCTTTATGAAATCATGAAGGAAATGATGCTTGTTTAAAATGATCATCTTTAATTCCTTATTATATCTCCTTCACTAAATCTTGTTGTTGATCTTCCTTACTTTCACCAGGTTTTGATGGTACAACTCTATTCCTTAAATGAATATCACCTATTTCAATGTTATTCAAATTAACTATGTTAGGTTCAACATTAGATGCAGGTTGCTGAGGTTTAAAATTCTTAGGATTAGGAACTGGCTAAGCAGGTATATGAGGTTGATTAACTAGCTCAGAGCTTGAAGGTTGGTTTGGTCTAGTTATCTGACTCTGACTCCATAGTCTCTTTGGCCCCTGATTTTGCCATTGGTTATTTCCTTGATTAGGCTACCACTGGTTATGTTGGTATTGGGTCTGATTTTTTTGCCATTGAGATTGGTTTGGCTGCCACTAAGGTTGGTTCCATTGTGGATATTCAGATTGTCCCCATGATGGTACCCAAGGGTTTGTCACGGATGGAGGTGGAGCTTGTATTTGCTAAGGATTCCACTATGATTGGGGGTTCCATTGGCTAGGAGAATTCCATTGGTTACTCCACTGATTTGAACCCCAATTAGGATTATTTCTAGGTTGACCGAAGGAAGGATTGAACTATCTTTTTCCTACATAAATCAATTCCTCCTCTACTAGTGCTAGTTTTTTAAATTGGTTCCTAATTCTGAGAGGAGAATACATTTGCCAATAGAGTGTTTCTTTTCACAAATCTCACATAGATCTACTTGATTAAGAGGACATTCTCTCAGTGGATGTTTATCCCTACATTTAAGACAATATATGGCCAAAGGTTCCATGGTTCTTTTATCAGGCTAAGAACAAAGGTGAAGAAAAATGTCTATTTTTTAAGTTTGCAATTTCTTCCATAAATTTAGAGACATCAAACTAGGAATATTTATTCCTTCTCCTATAACCTAGTCTTGTTCTAGAGTAATTCCTATAGATCTCAATAATTTCCTCAAAGGTTTGTTTATTAATATCTCCTCTTCCTATCAAATTCAGGGCCTCTCTGGAATTTTCATCAATACCTTTTAGAAAGATAGATTTACTAATTTCTCGATCTAATCCATTTACACACCTTTGTAGAAAAAATTGATACCTTTCTACATAGTCCTCTAGACTCTCATCTTCCAACTACTTCATTTTAAATAGTTCTTCCTTCCTATCCCTAACTCTACAATAATCCTAATATTTATTTAGGAAAACTATTTCCATTTCATCCCAAGTGTTTATTGAATTTTCATTCAATCCCATAAACCATCGTAAATTTGATTCTTTAAGAGTGGATGGAAATAATTTCAATTTTTGATTGTCTGATGTATAATCATAAGTTTGACATAACACTTTGAACTCGAATAAAAAGTGATTAGGATCTTCCAAATTTTTCCTTCGAAATGTAGGCAAAACAGAGGGTGAGATATTTTTCATTGGTGGTTCATTCGCCTGGACATTTAAAGCAATGGGAAAGGAAAATTTTATGTTAGGAACTTCCTCCTCGTGATCTCTATCTCCCATATTTTCTTACTGGGTGGAAACTATCCTAGTGGATGGTGAACTCATAGTACTAGACTGGGATCCTTCTTGAGGAATCTCTAAGTCTCCTCTTACAAATCTTCCAAACTAATCTCTTTGCATGTTCATTAATTGACAGAGAGATTCTTACCAACACTTAAGGCTTAGATTTTATTTTGAATCCAAATGTTCCCTAGAAATGACACCAAAAATGATGGTAGGATGTAATTGCTATCACAATTCCTACTCTTTTAATTTCTTTAATGTCAACCTAGGGGTGTCTGAAGCTATTTGTGACAAGAGTTGGATCAGTTTTTGGGGGGGTTTTGTTGGTTTCAGCTCAATTAGGAGTATTTTGGAGTTATTTTTGCTCTATCGAGAGCATCTATGTGCTATACCTATTTAATCAGAAGTAATTCTTATACTATCCTTCTATTCCCTGATCCACTCTAAATAGCCTTTAAAATGAAATTTAAACAAAGAGGTTTTGTTTCAGGGAAATTTAGATTATGAAAGAATGGAAGATTAACTTTGTCTACTTTACTAAATTTTAAGACCTATTTAAAACTTAACTAATTGATTTAGAAATAAACTATTCCATTCCTCACTTCACTAAATTGACAAGTAATTACTCCTCTTTGCACAAAATCCATTAAAATGATGATTTAGACTATTTCATATCTACAAATGACTCTTAACTAAGAAGTAAGCCATACAAAACATTAAACAGTAAAATGTGAATTTAATCTAAGATTCTTTCCAACATACAACAAATAAAATGATTCTAATCTTAAGATGGAATAAAAAATAAAACATAGCAATAACAAATTAACTTAACAACTAAAGGGTCACCTTCCTTCCGAAAATGGATTGTTCTACTTCCGTAAAAATTAAGCGCAAATTTGAGATCAACTTATTTTTATTTCCATAGAATGTGCCCAGATAGGGATGAAGTACAAAAAAAATAATTCTAACTTAAAAATAGAAAAATAAATTACATGAGAAAGTTTCAAAAACCTGATACAATCTAACATACAACTATGTTGGGTTTGGATATAAATATCCTGCTTATTTCAAAAATAAAAGATAAGAAGGAAACTAATCTAATCCTAGTCTAAAAGATATCCTAGCATGCAGGAACATAATTTGTGTGGATCCTTGTCACTATCTTTAGTTGGCATTGAATTCTAGATTTCTGAATTGGATATGCTCTGCTGGAACTATGGTTGTGGTAGGTAGATACTTCATTCGAAATGATGAGTCAAAAGGAGATCAATAGACAAAAGTCTCATTTAAGGATGAGTCACAAAAAATCTAGCCATTCATCACTTTTAAATAGAAAACAATTAGCATTCGGCTGAGAAATAAGTATTAGTCGAGTTGCATAATAAAGGTGCACTTATCATGAAACATTCATAGGTTAATCACCACATTAATCATACATTTAACATAAATAAGAATTCAAATTGACCATTCATATTCTAAGTCTTTATACCTCATCAAGTTCATAAATGTATACATAAAGGAAAATATCATGAGTTCTAAAGCCAAAATATAAAGTATTGAAAAGGTATAAACTTAGTAACTATGAGGTCTTTACTGGACCTCATCAATGTCAACCTCTAGTGTTGCTTTAATGAGCATGTGTTTATGGATTTTCAACCTCTTATGTGGTTGATATGTTAAGAAAGTTTTTGAGATGTTGAGATAGTGTTTGTGGTGCTTGGTTTCCAAGCACTTTTGAGAAAAAATGAATAAAAGAGAGTTAAGAGTGATAGAGTGGTGTCAATTTTTTGATCTGAATTTCTTCATGGTTGAAGATATTCTTGTGTGGTTTGTATATATTGATCAAAAGTGTTTAGATGTTTTATATCTAGATTTTTTAGGTTTCAGATCATTTGATAGAAGAATTTTTCACCAATGTGCGAGCTGTGATATAGTGTTGTCTAGGAGAAATAATTTTTCTCTAAATTTATCCACATTGTGGTTTCTGGCTTTGTAGATCTAGGAATGTGCTTACATTGTTCATATTTATCTTTATTATAGTTTTTTTTAGTTTTGGTACTCTGTAAGGCTGGAATTCATGAGTTATATTGTGCAAAAGGTTAACTAGGTATACAAAATGATTATGTTCTTTAGGTGTTTATTGTTGTGAAGGATTTTTTTATTTCAGGGTGTTGATGGAATATTCCAGATTATGTTTAAGTGTTATGTGTTGTCCGTGAATCATATTTATATTTGATGAAGTGCGTACTTAAATGTTTAATGGTGTTAACATAGGTTTGATTGACCTTGGGTATTTACACTAATTATAGATATCCTTTGGTGTTTATGGAAGCATGGAGTATAATTCATATGTGTACTTAGGTCTGATTTAATGTGTGATGTAGTTTTCTTTCATTCCTCTCCATTGTGGGAATGTTTTGGTGTCGACTTAATTTGAATTAGCATGGTTGAGGTGCATATATGACCTTGAAATATGTTTCTAAGGTTGCAAATGGTATAAAGGAAAGGTGAATTGTTGGAGAAGTGTTTGTAGATGCAAGGATGTGTTGAGATGCTAATGTAGTCAGATGCATAGATCTAAAGTGTGAGCTTAATTATTATTACTCCAATGTAGTGGGAAGAAGGGCCTACATTTATAAAGTACATAAAGTTTTTGATAGCAGTGAGTTGTGAGCTAATCCTCACCATGGGTTTTCCTCTTCTTGGGTTTTCCACATAAATTTGGTTTTCTCATGTGTTTGTAGGTGTTTTGATTACTATTTCTCATGTTCATATTCTACTAATGCATGATAAGGGTTTAAAGGTTGCTAAGGGTTTAAAGATTAATGTAGATCTGAATGTTAATGATGGTTTGATGTTCTAATTTACAACTAATTAACCACACTCTTGATTGTCTTATTCATTCAATAATTGGTATTAGAGATCAATTCCTTAGAATAATGCTTAACTTATCAAGGTATATATAGGATGTCACACAATAAAGGGGCTTCTCTATTTGATGGATCAAATTATGCATTCTAGAAAACTAGGATTGAAGGTTTCCTTGTTTCCCTATGGCATGGATTTTGGAAGTTTATTGAAACTGGATATACAATACCTGCAAACAGTCTGAGTATTGATGATGAGATCAAGGCATATGAGAAAAATGGAAAAATAAGGCATTATCTTATGATTGGTCTCTCTAATTCAGAACTTGTGATAGTTATGAGTGTTAAAATTGTTGGTGAGATGTAGAAAAAGCTATAAAATATCTATGAAGGAGATGATAAGGTCAAGCAAGCAAAGATGCATAATCTGAAGAACAAATTTTAAATCCTAAGGATAATAAAATATGAGGATATTACAAGATACATGCATAAAGTGGACAAATCTACCAATTCCATCAGAGGATTTGGTGGAAGACTTGAAGAAGATGAGGTGGTAAAGAAGGTATTACAAAATATTCCTCAATCTTATAGTCATAAGGTTTCTGTTATTGAAGAAGCTCAAAATTTAGATAATTATTCTAGAGATTGGTTTTTTGGTTTGTTAACTACTTTTTGATTGAGAGAGTTTGGTCTAAGTGATTCAAGAAAAGAGATTTCTTTTAAATTTGTTAAAGTAGAGAAGAATGAGGAATCTAATCTGTATGAGGTTGATGAGCTAGAAGAAAATTTTGTGAGGAGATTGAAAAAAGGCATAGGAAAATATAGAGGTAAGTTACCTTTAAAATGGTTAAATTATGGAAAGATAGGTCATTATGCTTTAAGATGTCCATTAAAAGCTTCAAATGATATATTTAAGGTAAATAAAGGTAAATAAATTAAGAGAAGTTATTATGTTAAAGGAGATGCCAGTATATTTGATGATGAATATAATTACTCGAATGATGGAAATGATGAATGTTTGTTCATGGCTCTAAGTGTTGGAACTAACTATGCTAACTTTGAGAGATATATGAAGGAATTTTCTTTGGAAAAAGTTCATGATGTTAGAGGGACTATGGTGACTAATTTTCATACTAGAGAAGACAAAAACTACTGGATTATTGTTAGCAAATGATCAAATCAAATGACAAGTGATAAGAGAAAGTTTGTTAAACATGAGAAGTTTGAAGGAGGTATTTTTAAGTTTGGTGATGATACATCTGCTAAGATATGTGTAAAAGGTTCAATCAATTTTGATGGAAAAAAGAATACAAATGATTTTTTTATGTGAAGGGGATCCGAAATAATCTTCTAAGTGTAGGAAAAATGTGTAAAAAAGGGTATAGTCTTGAATTTTAGGATGGTAGTTGTGAGCTTAGGAAAGGCTCTAGAACTCTAGTTGTTATAGGAAGAAGGATAGATTGAAATTTTTATCATCTTAAGGTTGCTAATGGTATGTGATCTAATCAATGAAAGTTGGCTATGGCATTAAAGAATGTGTCACATCAATTTTGATATCCTAGTGAGGACTAGCTCCACTCAAGCTAAGTGATATCTACTAAATGTTATAAAGACTGTAAATGTAGTTTGTAAGAAATTTCAAGTTGTGAAGAAAATAAGAAAAAAATTCAATGTCAAATCATATTCCACCACAAGACTTTTGGAATTGGTGCATACAAACCTTTTTAGACCTACAAGAATAAGAACATTTCAAGATGACAAGTATTTCATGTTATTGATTGATTATTACTCTAGAATGACATGGGTAACCTTTCTCAAAGAAAAATCAGAAGCTCTAGATAATTTTAAGGCATTTAAAGCTATGGTTGAGGATGAAATGGCTATGAAAAATAAATGTTTAAGATTTGATAGAGGTGGAGTACCTCCAACGAGTTTAATTTTTTTTGTGAAGATCATGGAATAAAGATACCTTTGTCATATCCTAAGACTCCTCAAAAAAATGGAGTGGTGGAAAGGAAGAATAGGATTGTTCAGAAAGTAGCAAGGACAATGATGAAGAAATAAAATCTATCAAATGTCTATTAGAGAAAAGAAATTTATACTATAGTGTATATACTTAACATAGTGCAATCAAGGACAAATAGTTCAAAGACTCCCTATGAGATGTGGTATGGAAGAACTCTTACTATCTAGTATTTTAGAGTGTTTGGAAGAAAGCACTATATCAAAAGAGATGAAGAAAAATTAGGTAATGTTGATTCTAGATAGAAATCTCTACAAGGAGAAAGGATTACTGATGCTATAACAAGAGGATAAAAAGGATTTTTGAAAGTGGAAGTGTAAATTTGGATGAAGATTTACATAAAAGCTTAGTATTGATAGAAGGATATGAATCAAATGAGTCCTCTTACATAGAAGAAGAGAAATATGATGGTATGGAAAAATAATTGCATTTTGAAGAGGAATAAGCTTCAAAAATAATCCTAAGACCCCTAAGTATGTGTAGAAGAATAATTTTGAAGATCAGATCATTGGTGAAAAAAGAAGAGGTTTATTGAAAAGAAGAAAAGTTGCTATGGCAGAAGAATAAGTAAATTTATGTTTACTTTCTAAAATTGAACCTAAAATAGTGATTGAGGCATGCAAAGATGAATGTTGGATCAAGTCTATGGAAGAAGAATTTATGTAGATTGAGAAGAACTAGACTTGGGAACTTGTCCCTAGACCAACAAACAAGAATGTGATTGGAACTAAGTGGGTGTTTTAGAACAAGTTCAGTAAGAATGAAGAATATCCTAAGGTTGATCAAATCAAGTATAGATCAATGAATGGTGGAATACTATAATTTATTGCTACTAGATTAGATATCATGCATGTAGTTTTTCTTGTGGATATATTTCAAGAAGATTCCAAAGAGTCACATGTGCTAATAATAAAAATAATATTTAAATACTTGAAGGGCACTCCAGAACATAGTTTTTTATATCCAAATTATATCGATTTCTCTCTAAGTGCCTATACAAATGCAGATTGGGTAGGTTGTATGGATGATAGAAAAATTATAAGTGGTGGTCCTTTATTTCTAGGAAATAGGCTAGTGTCTTGGCTTAGCAAAAATTAGGATTCAATCTCTTTATCTACTTCAAAAGTAGAGTACATTGATGCAGCATCATGTTGCACACATGTGTTATGGATGAAGTAGACTTTGAAGGATATTAGAGTAGTATATGATGAACCTATTTCTATATTTTTTGATAACATAAGTGATATAAATATTTAAAAGAATCTGGTAATGAATTCAAGGATAAAGTATATCTCAATCCTATATCACTTTTTGAGATAAAAAGTTGTCAAGAATGAGGTGAAGCTAGAGTATGTGCCTACAAAGGATCAAGTTGCAAATATCTTTACAAAGGATCTTCCTAAGGATGGTTTTTAGTATCTCTCGGAGAAGTTATGGGTTATTTCCTCTCCTTTCAATTAGATGAATAAGGTTATGCATCAGTCTAATGGATTTCAAGATTCATTCTTTGTTTTGGATTGATGTTGGTGGCTACCTCTCAAGGGGAGAAGTGTTGGCTTATAGTTGTCGTTGCAAAAAAATATTGACTTGTTAATGCCCGATACAATTGCCAGAATTAACAGATCCATGGGAGGTAGTTAGTCCATGTCATGAATCATGAGGGGAGCATTGACCATCTACCAACAATATCCCCCTCAGCATTACCTAAGGGTATTCAAACTTGGAACCTTTGGCTCTTATACCACTTGTTGGCCCATAATTGTCGTTGCGCCAAAATATCGCCCTGTTAATGACCAATACAACTACTAGAGTTAAAGGATCCATGGGAGGTGGTTAGTCCATGTCACAAATCCTGAGGGGAGAATTGACCATCTTCCAACAAGAAGGTAGTGGCCTTTTTGGTCATTGTAGCCAAGGGGAGTAATTATTTTCATTGTGTGGGAAGAGAGTAAGCATGTAGATGTTGTCCTTTGTCAATTGTATCAAAGGGTATGAGTAGAAAAAGGAAAAGTGAAGGTTGTAGTCGTGTTTGGTTGATGTAGCATGTTGTGTGCTAAGGGGGAGTGTGCGAAGAAGTGAGTATGTGTAATTAATTTCAAAGGGAAAGATAAGAAGAGATATGTGTTTCCCTTTTTCATAGATTCCAAAGGGGGAGAGAAAGTTAACGGAAAAACCATATGAAGAAAGGGGGAGAGAAGTCATAGTGTTGGAAAGAGTAGATGTGCAATATATGTTGTTGATAAGAGTTTTTGGTTGTTTTTCATATCATTTTTTTTCACCAATGACAAAGGGGGAGACTATTGGAAGCTTTTGTTGTCATTTATATCAATAGATCTTTGTTGTTTCATTGATGTCAACCTATGAAGATTATTTTATTGGTTGCATTGTGTTGTCATTAGTAGTCTCACAGATTTCAGCCTCTAGTGTTTCTTTGATGAGAATGTGTTTGTGGATGTTCACCCTCTTGTGTGTTTGAGATGTTGAGAACGTGTTTTAGATGTTGAGATAGTGTTTGTGGTTCTTATTTTCCAAGATCTTTTGAGAAAATTCAAATAAAAGAGAGTTCAGTGTGGTAGACTGGTGGAAGTGTTTTTCTCCAGATTTCTTCATGGTTGAATATCTCCTTGTGTGGATTAGATATATTGATGAGAGGTGTTTAGAGGTGTTATAACCATAGTTTCAAGTTCTGGATCACTTGGAAAAAGAATTTATGTTCACTAGTGTGTGAACTGTGATGCAATTCTATCTGGGACAAATGGTTTTTCTCTATGTTTCTTTGTGTTGTGGTTTTTGGTCTTATAGATCTAGGAATGTGCTTACATTTTTCATATATATGTTCAATATAAATTTTTTGATATTTGGTGCTCCACAAGGTTGGATTCATGAGTTACAGTGTGTAGAAGATTAATTGGGTATACAAAATGATTATCTTCTTCAAGTGTTTGTTTTTGTGAAGGATTTGTTGGATTTCAGGGTGTTGATGGAATATTCTAGATTGTGTTTAACTATTGTGTGTGGTTCATGAGTCATATTTAGATTTGGTGAAGTGTATACTTAAATGTTTAATGGTGTTAACATAGGTTTGGTTGACCTTAGGTTTTTACACTAATTATAGATATTCTTTGGTGGTTTTGAAAGCATGGTGTGGCACGTATATATGGATCTATGTCTAGGTTAAGGTGTTATGTGGTCCAAATTCATTCCTCTCCACTATGGGAATGTTTTTGTCTTGGCCTAATTTGAATTTTCACGTTTGAGTTGCATATATGACCTTGAAGGATGTGTCTAAGGTTGTGAAAGGTATAGAGGCAAGGTGAATTATTGGAGAACTATGTGTAGATGTGAGGATGTGTTGAGACACTAATTTAATTAGATTCAAAGATCTAAAGTATGAGATTAATTCCTATGAATCCAATGTAGAGAGCAAAAGGATCTACATTTGCAAAGTATTTGAAGTTTTTGATAGTAGTGAGATGGAGGTTACTGATGGTGTAGAATTTTGGTGGTGGATATTCTCTATAAATTTAAGATGGATTTCTCATTGTAACAATCTTATATCTTCTTCTTTATATTCTACCAGTGGGCCATTAGCAATTATTCATTATTTATTTTTGGAAGTGAGCCTATTTTATTTAGTGTTGCAATTACTTTAGATTGTGAGTTAATCCTCACCTAGTTTTTTTCCCTTCTTGGGGTTTCCATGTAAATTTGGTGTTCTCATGTGTTTGGATGTGTTTGCATTAATGTTTCTCATCTTCATATTCTTCTAATGTGCGATAAAGGTTTAAAGGTTGTTAAGAGTTTAAATATTAATGTAGATCTAAATGTTAATGAGGTTTTGATGTTTAATGTACAACTGATTTACCCCTCCTCTTAGTTTTCTTGTGCATTCAAAATATTTATTAGATTTCTATCTTATAGCCTTCATAAGTTTTGAATCAGTAAGACCACTCAAGATTGCATTACTTGCCTTGCCATTGCTCTCATATGCCTTTATCTCATCATTAGTTGATGTTACATTTGTGGTAATATTATAAAATCTTTCGATAGACTTCCAAACAACAAATACAAGGGAGACTAAGAAAGAATCTATCCTAGCTTTCTAGTAGCTATAGTTTTTCCATTGAACAAAGGATATTTTCCACCTTTCATGTGTGTCATCTGGATCTATTTCAAGTAGTTAAGCTTCTTCTTAGGAACCTGGCTTTGATACCAATTTATAGATACACAAGACAACTGAGAGGGGGGTGAATTAGTTGTATATTTTTAAAACACCATAAATTATCATTAACATTTAGATCTAAATTAGTTCTTAAACCCTTAGCATTCATTAATAGAATATAAACATGTAAAGTGGTAATGCAAACACATCATAATCATAAGAACACAAGATTTACTTGGATAACCCAAGAAGGGAAAAACCATGATGAGGATTAGCTCACTAATATATGAATTAAAAAAATGAATATAATAAGGCTAACTACTCAGAAAGATAAAGAAAGTATCACTACCAAATGAATCATTATCAACAAGAAATCAAAAAGAAGAAGAGGTGGCTCACTACCAATTTGAATTTTGAACAATGCATCTCTCATATGTCAAAGGTATAGTTCTATTGAATCATAAAAAACACATGAAACAAACTAAAATGTAAACACCTTCTTCTCACTACATTAGGAAGTAATAATAATTAATGCTCATACTTAGATCAACACTCTTGATCACTTTCACATCACACACACTTCACACAAACTCCATACAAAAATTTCTCTTGCATTTTTACCCTTCATGACCTAAAACAATATCGATTAGGTTGGCCTTAATGAAACATATACAACTCAACCATGTATCACCAAATATGTCAACACAAAACACTTCCATAATATAAATAAGTAAATCCAAACCATGCCACTAATTTATTGGGACCCAACCTACCCAAGTATGCTTCAAAACACTTCCTCATTTAATAGTTATTCTCTATAATTAGCATTAGCATGCTAGGCCAGCCAAACCTTCACTAACATTAGAAAGTGACACCAAACACACTTCTCAAGATATAGAAACATCTTGTGGACCACACAAAAAAACTCCACACTATTCATACAACATATAAAAATACTCTGACACCATTAGAATATTTTGCACAACCACTGAAACCACCTAAAAGTCAAGAATAGTTTTATTCTATGCAACTAAGCTTACTAGTACAAATATCCAACACACTAGACAACCTTGTAGAAAAATTCAAAACCTAAATATTCAAGGGAAGGTAGATACAAAAATCATAAATATGTTCCCATATCCAAAAAAATAGAAAATCATCATAGATAAATGCAGAGAAATATCATTTCTCCCAAACACCACTGCTTTATAGTTCAGATACTAGGGAACACAACTTCTTTTGCTGCATGATCCAAAACTTGAAACTCTACATATAAAACCTCATAACACCTCTAATAATCACATCCAAACTACATGGGTAAATCTTCAACAAGACATGTGGAGAAAAAAATTGAATACCACTTTATCACACTAAACTTTATTTTATTCATGTTTTCTCAAAATCACTTGGAAACCAATCACCATCTCAAAATTTGTAACACCTTCTTAGCATCTCAACCACACAAGAGGTTGATATCCACAAACACTTACTGATTAGTACAACATTAGAGGTTTACAACAATGATAATACTAATGACAACATAATGCAACCAACACACTTACTTCCTCGGGAGTTGACATCAATGCAATAATACTTTGTTGAAATAAATGACAACACAAGTTTCCAACATAATCTTCTTTCAAAGAAGAATCCTTCTAAAATTGTTTCTCTTGAAATCATTGCTAATACTTTCATATTCTCCAAAATGACATTTAGAAGCATAATGACCAATTTTTCCACACTTAAAACATTTGAAAGGAAATTTACCTTTATACTTGCTCGATATATTCTTAATATTTCTCACAATTTTTGCTTCTTCTTCCTCAGATTCACTATGTGAACTAGATGCTTCTTTCCTCATAGCTGTGAATGAAGCTTCTCTTTTGTGTGTAACTTTGAATTCATTCCTCATATCATAGGTAGTGAGAGATCAAAACAACTCTTCCATAGTAACCTTTGTCAGATCTTTTGCTTCTTCTATTAAAAAGACCTTTGAATCAAACTAGAGAGGAAGAGTTCTCAAAAGTTTCTTTGCAACTACTAAAACAAATATATCTTCACCAAGACCTCTGATTCCATTGACTAATTCATCTACCTAAATAAAATACCTAGATATTTTTCCCTCTTCTTTCATATTTATATTCTTAAACAATGTTATGTAAGATTCCAACTTTTATTTCTTCAAACTATCATTTCCTTCATAAATATTTTTGAGCTTATCCCATATCCCCTTGGCAGTCTTGCATTGTACTACTTTGAAAAACTCAAAAAAATTCAAACCACTCAAGATATAATTATTTTATTTAGCATTGTTATCATGGGCCTTCTTTACATTAGCATCAATAATAGGATGAAAAAGGCTAATATAATCATCCTTTACAACTCTCCAAAAATCATACCCTAGAGAAGTAAGGTAGGCTTCCATCCTCACACTCTAGAAGGCATAGTTATTTTCATCAAATATTGCTTCCTTGGAGGACTCTTTCTAAGCCATGTGTTCTAAACAAATATCTACCTTCAATTTTTAGGCTACACAAAGTAACTTAGCTTTGATACCAATTTTTAGAACATAATTATTTACTCAGAGGGAGAATTAATCAATATATTCTATAATTAATCCAATTCAAATTTAATCACAAAAATTCGTACTTCTTTAAACTGATAGATCATCAAATGTAGATAAAAAATACAAGTGCATAACCATAACACCAGACTTATGTGGAAACCCTAGAAGGGAAAAACCACGATGAGCAAGCTACTTGGAGCTACTATCCAAATCTTGCCTCACAAGGTGAAACAAGTTTTACAATAAGTTTTATGGTTTCAAAAAAAAAAGCTTACAACTCGTTTTATAATAAAATACTTATAGAAATATTCTACAACCTCAGCATACAACACTTGATGAATCTAGGTGATCAACCAACACCATAACACTTTTGCTCAATTACCTCTACTACCTCCATCTCACTACCTTTAGCTGTCACTCACATTAAAAAATTTGTTTCCTTCATCTCACTATTTCGGTCACACAATATTTAACTTCTTTTCTTCACAAACTTAGTTTCCATTGGCTCACTTCCTTCAACACGCTTCAATACTCACACTTATACCACTACTTTTAGCTCACTACCTTTAGGAGATCTTATACACTTCTTTGCATACCCACTCAATCACACATTCTTCTACCTTTAGCATATTTTATTGACATGTTGCATTAATCGCACATTGAACACACTTTGTAACAATCTTGAACTTTCATTTATATCCTCTACAAGAACTAAAAGTTTCTCCTTGTTAGCTAGAATGAAACATATGATATAAAATAGGCAATGGCCAAAATAGGTCAGCTTCAACAAATCCACTATAAATAGAAATCAATGCGATCCAAGCCAAGAGATAAGCAAGACACATCTTACCTAAGAACACTTTCCCGTGTTAGCACATGCCTCAAATATTTGGCACAAACACTTATCCATCCACACATTAGCTCCAAATCAAAGAGGATACCAAGAGACAAACATTACAATGTGTGGATCAATTTATCAATATAATATTATATTGAAAGACATTTCCACTCTCTTAGTTTCTAACTTCATGCTACTTTATGATAGCGCAAGTAAATAGACACAAAGCCCAACATCACTTGTAAACCTAGAAAGAACATGGTTTAGATAGAACATTTAAAACCCAACTTGTAGTATAGTGAAACATGTGAAAACATGTAGACAATTGGAACTCATCCTCCAAACCATAAAGCCACAACTATGAAGAAATGCAAAGCATTTCTCTAAACCATCTTAACTATAACATCATAGCCTTTACTCTTCCAATCCTGTAAAATTTTGTAGTAACTTCTATGTTTTGAAAACAAGATCATACAAACTTTATACTTGTATATGTCTAACTTTAGAATCATAGAGCCATATCTTCAAATTTAGAGAAATGTGAAGAATTCTCTTGAGATTCTTTAGTGAAACTTCCCTAGTCACTGTCAGCATGACAAAATTTCATGCTTTCTTCTATAGCTTATGCAATTATTTACATCAAAAGAGAAAATAAAACTATTCATTTGATATGAGGAAAAATAAACTCATTTATATCAGCATTCACTTATTCATGAGAAATAGGAGACGTACTACAACCATGTATAGTAGGTTCATGAGAACACTTATGATCAACACACTAATTTCGTTACATGCAACCTTTCACACACTACTACTCTTTTGTCATCAGAGATAACACCTTTAGCAATACAACATCTACAACAATCTTCATTCTATTGACATCAATGAAAAACACCTACAACATACTTAAAATAGATTGTACGAACTGCCAAGCCAAAGGACAAGAGATAAAATTATATGCACCCATTACCTACAATTAGTTATAAGTAAAGGTACCCTAAAGATGGAACAAATGACAAGGATAATGAGAACACAAAGATATGAGTGAAAAATGTATTGATAGTTGAGAATGCTAAGATAAAATATAAAAAAATGGAAGAAGACAGATAAAGGAATAAGTGTATGTAATATATAGGCTATAGAATAGATATGAATATGACTATAAGAAATGATAGTAATTGATATTGTACAATATAAATGTAGCATATTTTTTATGTTATATACATATATGTATGTATTTATATATGTATATGCATTCATATATATGTATATATGTATATATACATATATACATGTGTATACATATGTATATATACATATATTTATATACACATATATGTACGTATGTATGTATGTATGTATGTATGTATGCATGTATGCTTGTACATACATACATACATATGATATCATACATTGGTTGGACTCAAGTATAATATGTTGTGGTATATGTAATGGTTGTTTTTGACTTTATTTAATTATTTAACCATGTTATTTATTATTACAACCTCTTATAATCTACCAAATTTAGTTTGGTCCTCTTCTTATATCTAATACTGGGGTATAAATACAAATTTTCAAATATATAGGTGTATAATGTTTATCTTATACTCTTTTTTAGATCTTATTTCTATTGTCAAGACCCTAGGAAAAGGGATAAAATAGAGATATAAGATATATATTCAATACATATGACAAAAAAGGGATCTCATAATAGGATAAAAAGTGGTGTATAAAAAAAAAAACAAATTATAGTAAGGAAGACCTAAATAAAGGAGAATTATAACTAAGAAAAATATTTCTTAATTTTTATGAAAATATGGTTCCAACCTAGTAGGAGGTGGTTGCACACCTAGGGGATGATGAATGGAAAGTGGGGACCTTAAATGTATATTCAAAGATATGCCACCCTATAAAGAAAAAAATACTAATACATTAGGGATACATTAAAGGATTAATAAATTTTTGAATTAAAATTACATATGGAAAAAATAAAACTAAGGTAAGAGCTAAGTTAGCAAGAAAGAAAAACATTGAGGAAATTAATATAAAACAATTGTAGGAAAAATAGGAAGGATACTGCAAGAGAATATAGAAGATATAATAAATTAAGGTAAATCATGCTAGGGGGGATATTCTTGATGGAGAAATACAATGAACCAAGAAGGATATTATTGATTGAAATAAATAGAGTGTGTTAGGAAGGTTGCTATAAAAATAATTGAAGAGGAAAATACACCAATAGAAGAAATGAGCATGGGTGACTATTATAGAGGGGTTGTAGTAAAAAATCATAATTCTACTAGGAGAAATATGAATGCACAAATAAAGGAACCAAATTTAATTATACCACTCTTTAAAAGATATATATTTAGGAAAATTAATATCCCATATAAGAAAAAAATTTAAATTTTGTAAGTGTTATCAAAGAAGTTTGAAGAATGTGTGGTATCTAATGAGTCATTAGTGTAGATACCCTAAATTGTCTTGGCCTACTAGTGTGATCCTTTCAAAATTTCAAGTCCTAATGTGAGAGGCTAGATAAAAAATAATAATGCAACAAGTGGAAATAACAAGATAAAAGGGCACCTCAATGATTAGCCTAAGAAAATGGATAACATGAAAGGAAGATAAACAAATTGATTGTTGTTTGTTATACCTTCTATGCTGCTCTTTCCTTGATTGGCCCTTGATCTTGAAGAGTTGTGTGCTCCTTGGATGACAAGATATGTTGAATATGCAAAATGATATGCAAAGTGGATGAGGATGTGATGATTATGAGATGAGATTTCAAATGGAAAATTGACAAGAGTTTGGTAGCAAAAGACTTGATCCCTAAAATGGGACAAATGAGGGGGTATTTATAGGACAACTGGAATTCTCTAGAGAATTCAATGGTTGAGATTGATCCAACAAGATCAAGATGAAGGGCTATGGTGAGTTGAGGACTCACAAGCTCTCACATCTTGACATGTGGAATGTGGGATGTCTTAGGGTGGAGTGATGTGGAAATGAGGTGGAGGAGAAGGATAAGAGGTGGAAGAGAAGTACATGAGGTGGATGAAGGACAAGTACCTTTGAGGTACCTTGGGGGATGAGAAGATTTCCTCAAAAATGAACTTTTTGTCCCCAAATGAGGATGAAAGAGACTTTTGAGGAATTTTAGAATTCCTCAAAAATCTCCATGGGAAAAGGGGAAGTGGTTGGAAGAATAAAATTAAAAATTTACATTCATTGGAGAGTTTATTGGGTAAAAGAAGGTCTCCAAAAAGCTGGAGATTTGTCACATGTGGGTGATGTGACAAGTCCAAGGTTCTAGAAGTCCTTGGCACATGTGAAGTGACAAGTCAAGCCTTCTAGAATCTTGCATGGGGGATGAGGAAAACCTTAGAAAGACAAAAGTGAATTAAAAATTCACATGGGGAAGAGAGTCTAGGCTAAAAATGGTAAGTGAGAAGGTTGACCAGAAAAGGTAAGCTAAATGTGGCTAATGATTCTGATTAAGGTTGTGCAAACACAGGATTAGGATAATTAATGGGAGATTAGAGGCAAGTGGGAGATTATGGAGGATGTGTCACTTAATCAAGATTAAGTGGTGCACATCTTAATCACAAATTAATTAATTTAATCTGGATTAAAAGAGGGTTATGGAGAATGTGACAAGGAGAGAGAAAAAGGGGAATTAAAAGTTGATTTTAATCCAAATGGGTTAAAAGACTAAATTAAATAATGTCATATTTATTTAATTTAGAGAAGAAAAGGGATAGGGTAAAGTATTTAATTTATTTAATTACATACTTTAGGAACCTTAGGAAAAAAATTTAATAATGATTAAATAAATTATCTAATCACTATTAATGACATAGATGGATAGAGTAGATGATTTTGATTATATGAAAGTGATCAAATTTGGATGTCTATATTTTGCCCCTCTTCAAAGTACCATTAGAATAATTGTGCTTCGAAGAAAATAAAGTGCAGATGACTCTATAGAGGAAGTAACCAGAAAATGATGCCCCAGCATGGGGAGGAGGACCCGAGCTATCCAAATTAGTAGAGAAATGGATGAATATGCCCCAATCCTGGAAGGGGTTGATTATAGCCAGAAAAATTGGTAAATGTGGAGGGTATGCCCCCTCGAGAGGGTGACGAGGGAAAAAGAAGGGTCCCGAGCACCATCTTGATAAGAAGAAACGGATGGTATGGTTGGAAAGAGGGCAAAAAATTAGGCAAGTTTTCCTTTTGAACGAAGTTAATCAGACAAACGAGGTGCAAATGGTTGCCCCAGGAAGTGAAGGGATTAATCAGATGAATAAAAGGGTAAATAAAAGATAAAAATACCTCTTAAGAGAGTGAAAGTGAATATAAGGTAATTTTGAAAATTACCTTACCTTATTTGCACTATAGTAGTTGAGAGAAAAGGAGAGAGAAAGCAGATGAGGAGTGAAGATGTCGGGAGATAATGACACCGAGATCGTCCACCGGATAGACGAGGTTCAATGGTCCTACAGACAGTAGGATGGGCCACCTCGGTGGTGCCGCCCAAGCCAACGGGGCCGCCTCAGCCTAGGGTAGATCCACCCCGCTATGTGGGGCGGATCCGCCTCGGCAAGCCAAGGGCGGGTCCACCTCGGTAGGCCGAGGGCAGGTCCAGCCCACTACAAAGGCAAGTCTACTCCG